>PJEM01016849.1:0-24235 GCA_004023845.1 Helogale parvula | reverse complement strand
AGGGCCAACTAATCATCTTTTTAAATTTGTTTCACATTCATCAACTATTCTTTTAATAATGAATTATAGAATCTTTTCTGAAATTACCTTACATGTGCTAATCTACATGGCCATGTTTTGAAGTGGGATTTTGAAAGTACATTTAGGAAGTACCTCAGTACAGCTAGAACTGTTTGCCCTAATACATATCCATTTGATATATGTTTTGCACTCATAGGTCTAACAGGAAAACAGGAGAGACCTAATGGAGAACAATGGGGGAGCAGAGGAGGGAGAGAGAGTTGGGGAGAGAGAGGGATGTAAAACTTGAGAGACTATTGAATGCTGAAAATGAACTGGGGGTTGAAAGGGAAGGGGGAGGGGGGAAAAGAGGTGGTGGTGATGGTGGAAGGCACTTGTGGGGAAGAGCACTGGGTGTTGTATGGAAAACAAGTTGACAATAAAATATTATGGAAAAAAAAGTTTATTTAGTTATTTTAAAAGAAAGAGCAGGAGAGTGGCAGAGAGAGACAGAGAGAACCCCAAGTGGGCTCCAAACTGTCAATGCAGAGCCCAATGCTTGAAATTACAGACTGTGAAGTCATAATCTGAGAGAAAATCAAGAGTCAGATGCTTAACCAACTGAGCCATCCAGGTGCCCCAGTATATGACCTTTTCTTAATATAGCCATTATTCTCATTTGGGGGAAACTTAACAGGCTTTTATAACACACAGGGAGGCTGTCCTGAAGAACATTTCATTCCATGTGATAAGCAAGTATTTTGATTTTCCACTACATTGACTTCCTGCAGAGACCGATAAATGTCTCTGAACTCTTATCTAGCTTCATCTATTAACCTTGGCCATTGCACCTGTCAAAAGGCCTTCTAGGGCCTCTTTAGAAATCTGGGTCAGTTCGCAGGATTAATTACAGACAAGCTGTGAAAATTTTCAGAGGTATATTTATATGCAACATAGAAATGACCACTTATTTCAATAACCTACTTATCACTCTGCAAAGCTATGTAATTTTAAACTAAATTAGTTAAATGTAGGGAAAAAGATAAAGTTATTACACAAGACACTTTTATTCTTAAGTTTCCAATTTATTAATTATGCTTAATGGACAGAATGTAATAGTGTTATTAATGCTATGTTACTGTCTAACCACTTTGTTTTTCTATCCCCTTACACCCACCTTTGCAAGTAAATCCTGCATAAAATGAATCTCAACTATTATGCAGATTTCTCCTTTGTTGGAAAAAAAAGAAAGGAAAGCGCTTGAAATATGAAGGAACATGCCAATTCATAAATATATATTTAACTAGTAATTTTATTATTAAGTAAAACAAATACATTAGATGCAGGAAAATAGCCAGAAAGTGACTATAACGTTTAGTAGTTTTCATGTCCTTTAAATAGAATTAAAATTACATTTGCCATATATCATTCTTTCTTTTAGTGAGCTGTCTTCATGTATCCAATTTTGCCAGACATTATTTGAGCTTCTTTTGATGCCTGTTTTCCAAAACTCTTTATCAAACGTACTCATTTTTTGTTCCTTTTGATTGCTTATCAATACCTTCTATAATTGACCCTAATTGCATTTCTAGTATTTATTATTTATCACATTCTTCAAATTTTCTCAGTAAGGTTAGTTAAAATCTCCCATAATTATTTCCCATTTTGATAAAATCTGGTATCAATATCATATTCTTTGTACAAATTTCATTACAAGAGTGATTTCTCTTCCAGATTTATTTAATTTTTCGTATATCCAAAAAAATCTAAACCAACATACCACACAAGGCAATCATTAATAATTTGATAGAATGAAGTTTTAAAAAGATAAATTATTGTTAAATAGCCTTTGAAAATATTATGCCAGTGATGTATAGTTAGCAGATATTTGGTAAGCAAAACACAAAAAGTATCCATCATCATATATCATCATTTGTATGATAAATTGATTAGTTTTAGTTGCTTATTTTTTTAAGTGTTTAACAATATGAGACTTATTCTTGAGCTCTCATTTTTGTTTCATTTTTCATTTGATATCTAACATATAATCAACATGTGTGGGTTGGTAGGTAAGATATAGTATTAAAACTTAACATGAAACCACAGCCAGTAGAAAAAAAAATCCCATTTTCCCTAGTCATTTTACCAATATAATGCATGCTACACACATATTTCAACACACTCATTTTCCATTATTTGATTATAACATACTCTTTGGATTGTAAATGTATAACTGTTAAATTCTAAGAAAGTGTTTTATTTGTTCTAAACCTTGGTGATAAACTCATGCACATGGTCATCTCTCATACTTATCAATGTCAAGAACAACATTTAACAAACAACCAATTAAAACTCTGAATGACAGGCAGCCATCAAACATATTCATTCTTTATCGGAATGGGAGGAAATTTATATCCTTTAGTCAAAATAGTTACATTTGTTTAGTTTTTAACTGTGTCAATCTGATAATACCAAATTTCAATAATTCTATAATATAATCAATTGTTTTACACTATATTATACCCACAGGTACTGATACGTCTCATGCCTGGTTGATATTTTAATAGCTAGTTGTTGCTTGGTTACAGTGTGAGGGACTGTGAGAATTTTTAGCTATATTTTGTTGCAGCAAGATTTTATATCAGTCTGTTTAATTCCGAATTCTTCCTCAATTACATCTGAATTTTGCGTCTATTGTTATATCCTGGATATGGTTTCATCATTGCTACTTTGGAACTACTTGTTCTTGCAATTGCCCCACAGCAGTAAGTTTTAATTTTTTCTTTCAGAGAGTTTGTCTCTTTGACTTTTCTGGATTTTTTCTAATTTTTAATTGATGAAAAATAGACATTATGCTAGTTACAAATGTAAAAAAAAACTATTATTAAATATTTGTACAGTTGAGTCTTGAACAATATGGGAATTAGGAGTAGCAAACTACCACACAGTAAAAGAAAAAAAAACCTGCTTATAACTTTGACTCCCCCAAAACTTAACTATTAATAGCCTACTGTTGAAAAGAAGCCTGGTCAATAACATAAACTATAGATTAACATATATTTTGTTATATATATATATATATATATATATATATATATATATATATTCTTTAGTGTCCTACAATAAAATAAACTAAAGAAAATAACATGTTGGGAAGATGGACTCAGACTAGGAGGACCCTATGCTCATCTCCTCTGAGGAACACAACTAGATAACTAATGAATCTTACTAAATACTCCAGAAATTGACTTTAAGAGAGACAGAACAAATAAACAACTACAGGAAGAGAAAAAAAACACACATCAAAGAAGGTAAGAAATACAAAGATATGGTTTAAGAAAGAAATAGACCACAGATGCTGCAGAGAGGAGGGAGCTATTGTCTTGAAGACTAGAGTAGAACCCACAGGGGAATACACAAGGAGAACATTTCCTAATATCTATTGACTTAAAAAAAAAAAACAACAACAACAGAGGGGTTGAAATTTGTGAATTCTTGCACCCAGGAGCTTAAAGCCTGGAAAATTAAAGTTCAGCAGCTTGGCTGAGATAGAGACCCGAGGACATTTGTCACTTTTCTCTGAGCGTCACCGAGAGGCAGCATTCAGAGATGCCTCTCAGAGAACGAGGTTGCTGACCAGCATCATTTCCTTCCCCTGACCCTCAGCATAAACAGAGAATAACTGGTGGGAAGCAGCACAGTGCCCACAATGGCTGCCTAACTTGCTTACAACAAGCCCCACCCCTCTGAGCTATGGCAACTTTGCCCTTCTCTGTCATGCTTGTGTCAGGCACAACATTGTGGACCCTCCCTCAGAAGACCACCCCAAGCCCATACCCACACCATCCCTTTAAACTCTGAAGTTTTAAAGGTCAGCAGGCTTGTTTGGTGTAGATCCCAGAAGGCACTGCACTGTTCCTGGAAAGTAGGCAGGCAAAAAACCCAGATGCAGATAGTATGGAAAAAGTGACCTGTAAAATTCCTGGGGCAAATGGAGGGAGATTATTCCCTCTTATCGAAGTGCTTCATGGAAAGGTAGCATTCAGAGACACATTTCCAAAAACAAAGGAGCTGACTGGTGCCATTTTCCAAGCCCCTCAGCATAAACACAGACCCATCTTCAGGAAACACTGCAATGCCTGCACCTGTTGACCAACTTACTCACACCAAGCCCCACTTCACTGCACTCTGGCAAGACTGCCTTTCCCAGTCAAGCTTGACTCACTCGCAGCATGCTGGATCTCTCTACTAGATAAACAGCACAAACACCTGTGAACACCATGCATCTCAATCAGAAAGTTCTGCAGGGCCTCAGCTCTAGTGAAAGTAGTGTTGGGTCTCATTTAACGTGCAGACCAGACCACACCTAGATAAAACCAGAAACATTCAGGAAGAGGATCAAATATTGCCCAAAGCAGGCAAAGAGAGCCTCTGCAGATGAATGGTCTAAAGGATAGGGCAGCAAGAACACAATAGCAGAGAGCACACAATACATGCAAGAGACACTCACTCAAGTGCCAAGCACTGGACACAGCATGACCTCTTCTTTATAAAGCCATTATTTACAGGATCAGGAAACATAACAAGCATTACTCACACAAACAAGAATGCAGAGATTTAGACAAAATGACAAGATGGAGGAATTTATCCCAAAGGGAAGAATAAGATAAGGCCACAGCCAGAAATCTAACTAAAAGTATATATAAGTAACACAACTGATGGAAAATTTAAACCATTATTAATAAGAATACTTGCTGTGCTTGAGAAAAGAATACAAGACATCAGGAAAACCCTTAATATAGAGATAAAGAGTTCAAAGATAATCATTCAGAGATGTAAAATGCAATGAAAGATATTGGAGACAGACTTACTGAATAAAAGGGAAGCTGAAGAAAGAGGGAAATGAATAAAGGATATAGACTGTAGGGCTTCTGGGTGGCTTAGTCAATTAAGCGTCTGACATCGGCTCAGGTCATGAGCTCACAGTTCATGGGTTCAAGCCCCGCATCAGGCTCTGTGCTGACAGCTTAGAGCCTGGAGCCTGTTTCAGATTCTGTCTCTCTCTCTCTGCCCCTCCCCTACTTCTCTCTCTCTCTCCCTCTCTCTCTCCCCCCTCTCTCTCAAAAATAAATAAACATTTAAAAGTTTTAAAAAGGTTATAGACTAAAAAATAATGGAAAATAATGAAGTTGAATGAAACAAAGAAAGAGAATGGAATATAAGAATTGACTTAAGAAACTTAGTGACTCCATAAAACATAACAACATTTATATTATAGAGTCCCAGACGAAGAAGATAGAGAAAGGGAGGCAGAAAACTATTTGAGCAAATACTAGCGATACTTCTCTAATCTGGGGACGAAAACAGTCATTCAGATCCAGGAGGCACAAGAATTCATATCAAAATCAAGAAAAGCAGGCCAATACCAAGATGTATTCTAATTAAATTTGCAATAGATACTGATAAAAAACAAATCTTAAAACCAGCAAGACAAAACAAGTCCTTAACTTACAAGGGAAAACCAATAAGACTAGCTGCAGATTTCTCAGCATAAATGTGGCAAAGGAAGACAGAGTGGCACGATATGTACAATGTGCTGAGTGCGAAAGTAATGCAACCAAAAATACTCTATCCAGCAAGGCTATAATTCAGAATAGAGGGAGATATAAAGAGTTTCTTAGATAAACAAAAGCTAAAGGAAGACATGACTGCTAAACTAGCCCTGCAAGAAATATCAATAGGTATTCTTTGAGTGGAAAGGAAACACCAAAAGATAAAAGACAAGACAGGATTAGAGAAAATCTAGAGATACAACAGCAAAACTTTAGAAATGGCAATAAATACAATCTATCAATGATTACTTTGAGTATAGATGGACCAGATGCTTCAATAAAAAGGCATATGGTGTCAGAATGGATAAAAAAAAAAAAGAACACCTATCTATATATTGCCCAGAAGAAGCTCACTTTAGACCTAAAGACACCTTCAGATTGAAAGTGAGGGAATGGAGAAATATTTAGCATGCAAATGGATCTCAGAAGAAAGCAAGAGTAGGAATATGTATGTCAGACAACGTAGACTTTAAAACAAAGCCAGAAATAAGAGGTAAAGAAGGAAGCAATATAATGAAGGGGACTAAAACCTCAAGAAGATCTAACAGTTGTAAATATTTATACACCCAACATGGAAACGCACAAATATATAAAATAATAATGAACATAAAAAATTAATTGAAAATCATGCAATCGTATGGGACATTAATAACCCATTCACAACAATGCACAGATGACCTAAACAGAAGATAAACAGGAAAAATATGATGCACTAGGCCAGCTGGATTTAATTAATATATTCAGAACATTCCATTTTAATATAACAAATTACACATTCTTCTCAAGTTCACCTGGAACATTCTTCAGAATAGATCACATATTAAGTCACAAATTAGTTTTCAAGAAATAAAAGATGATTGAAACATAGCAAGCATCTTTTCTTTAAAATTTTTATGTTTCTTTTTTTTCTGTCAATAGATGCTGAAAAAGCATTTGACAAAACACATCTCTTCTTAATTTTTTTATGTTTCTTAATTTACTATCAAGACAGAGAGAAACAGAACATGAGTGGGGAGGGGCAGAGAGAGAGGGAGACACAGAGTCTGAAGCTGGCTCCAGGCTCTAAGTTGTCAGCACAGAGCCCCAATGCGGGGCTCAAACCCATGAACCGTGAGATCATGACCTGAGCTCAAGTCAGCCACTTAACTGACTGAGCCACCCAGGCGCCCCACAAAGCATCTTTTCTAACCACAAAGCCATGAAACTTAAAGTCAACCAATGAAAAGTTTGGATAGACCACCAATACAGGGAGGATAAACAGCATCCTGCTGAACAATAAGTGGGTCAACCAAGAAATCAAAGAGAAAGAAAAGTACATGAAAATAAATGAAAATGAAAACACAATAGTTCAAACCCTTTGGAATGCAGCAAACATGGTCTTGAGAAGGAAGTATAGAGTGATACAGGTCTAACTTATGAAGCAATAAAAATCTCAAACAACCACACATTAAACCTAAAAGAACTCGACATATAACAACAAATGAAGCTAAAAGCCAGCAGAAATCATGAATAACAAATATTACAGCAGATTTAAATGATATAGAAACTAAAAAACAAACAAACAAACATAAAAACAATAGAAGAGTTCAAGGAACCAGGAACTGGTTCTTTTAAATTAAAAAATATTTAAAAAGGACATACACTTAGTCAGAATTATCAAAAACAAAAAAGAATGGATGAAAATAAATAAAATCATAAATGGCAGAGGAGAAATAACAACCAACACCACAGAACTACAAACAATTATAAAACTATATATCAAGAAATTGTGTGGGGGACCAGCCCACACAGCCCAGTCAAAAGGTCCTGAGTAGGGGGTTGGTGTTGGTGCAATATCTATAGGAAAGAAGACAGACAAGACAGACAACGTGAATGGTGGTAATACCACACTTTTAATGAGATAGTCACTGTCTTATATATCATGGGTGGTTAAATTTTTTCTCCAATGATTACATAGTTCAAGGTCCTTGAAGTAAAGACGTGCTCTGGAAAAGGTCATTCTTATCAGGACAGTAGTAAGTACAATCAACTCATTACAAGAGAGGAATTCCCTAATAATAGTCTGGTTTTAAGCATAAGATAAGCCTAAAGAATTCTATGAGGAGGTTTACATTTCCTAAGGCCCTTCATCAGTTATTCAAGGGTAATATGCTCATCCATTAACAAGCAAATCTTTGGCAGAGGATTGTGTTCACTCTGAACAGCAGACAAAGAGCCAGAAAACAAAGTAAGGGAAGGAAACCGACTGACCCAAGTTGATTCAAAGCCTAAAAGTATATGCCTCTTTGCAAAGCAATGAGAAAATCATAGGATGAACAGAAGCCATATGTGCTGCCCAGGAGGCCAAATATTGTTTGAGGGTTTTTTTTTGTTTTGTTTTGTTTTGTTTTGTTTTGCCTACTGGGCCCCAACGAAATTGGAAAATATGGAAGAAATTGATGGATTCCTAGAAACATATAAATTACCAAAAACAGAAATAGGAAAAAATAGAAAACAGGAAGAGACCAATAACCTGCAAAGAAATTGAATCAATAATAAAAACAATTCCAACAAACAAATGTTGAGGGCCAGATAGCTTAACAAGTGAATGTTACTGAATAGTTAAAAAAAAAAAAAGGTAATACCTATTCTTCTCAAACTATGCCAAAAAAAATTGAAAAAGAAGATAAACTTCCAAACTCATTCTATGAGGCCAGCATTACCCTGATACCAAAACCAGGCAAAGACTTCAATAAAAAGAGAAATACAAGCCAATATTTCTGATGTTCATGGATGCAAAAATTCTCAGTAAAATATTCGCAAACCAATGTCATTGTACACTAAATAAATAATCCAACACGTTCAAATGGGACTTGTTCCTGGGTTGGCATGGTGGTACATACAATACTAATATATCAGTCAATGTGAGAAACCACATTAATAAAAGATAGGATAATAACTATATGATCATTTCAATAGATGCAGATAAAAGAATTTCACAAAGTAAAATATGATGAAAAAATCTCTCGACAAAGTAGATTTAAAGGGAACATACCTCCAAATAAAGGCCATAAATGAAAAATCCTCAGCTAATACCTTCACTAAGGAAGATATTTTCATCTATGATCAGGAACAAGACCCTTCTCACAATTGTTGTTTAACATAGTACTAGAAGTCAAAGCCACAGCAATCAGAAACAAAAAGAAATAATAGAGAGCCAAATCAACAAGGAAGAAGTCAAATTTACAATATTTGCAGGTAACATGATACTGAATAGAGAAAATCCAAAAACTTGATCAAAAAAATTTGTAGATATGAAGCATTAATTCAGAAAAGACTCAAGATACAAAATCAATGTACAGAAATCTGTTCCATTTCTATACAATGATAATGAAGCAGGAGAAAGAGAAATCAAGAAATCAATCCCATTTACAATGGCAACCACACCAATAAAATACCAAGGAATAAAACTAACCAGACCAGTAAAAGACCTATATTCTGAAAACTATAAAGCACTGATGAAAGCAATTGAAAATGACACAAAGAAATGAGAAAACATTCCATGCTAATGCTTTGGAAGAAAAAATATTGTCAAAATTTCTGTATTACCCAAAGTAGTCTACATATTTGAAACAATACATATCAAACTACCAACAGCATGTATTGCAAAGTGAGAATAAACAATCCTAAAAGTTACATGTAGCAAAAAAAGACTCCAAATAGCCAAAGCAACCTTGAAAAAGCAAAGCAAAGCTGGAGGACTCACAATTCCCAACTTTAAGTTATATTAGTAAGACATAATGATCAAAGCAATATGGTACTGGAACAAAAATAGGCACACATTTCAATAGAACAAAGGGAAAAACAGAAATAAAAATACACAACTATGTGGTTAGTTAAACTTTGAAAAGGAGCGAACAGTATCCAGTGGGAAAAAAGAGAGTCAATTTAAAAAAAGTTGTTGGGAAAACTGGAGAGACAACGGGAGAGTTTCTCTTTCTGCAAAAGAGAGAAATGACCACTTTCTCACACCATACATAAAAATGAATTCAAAATGAATTAAAAACCTAAATATTAGATATGAAACCATAAAAATTCTAGAGGAGAACACAAGCAGTAATTTCTTTGACACTAGCCCTAGCAACTTCTTCATATATATGTGTCCTGAAGGAAATGAAATAAAAGCAAAAATAAAATATTAGGACTTCATCAAAATAAAAGTCTTCTACACAGGTACCTGGGTGGCTCAGTCGGTTGAGCATCTGATTTAGGCTCAGGTCATAATCTCACAGTTCATGGGTTGGAGCTCTACATCGGGTTCTGTGCTGACAGTCTGGAGCCTGCTTTGGATTCTGTGTCTCCCTGTGTCTCTTTCTGCCCCTCCCTGCTCATATTCTCTCTCTCTCTCTCTCTCTCTCTCTCTCTCTCTCTTTCTAATAAATAAAAAGAAATTAGGAAAATCCAACATGTCAGAGAAGTAGGAGGACCGAAGTTCCCTCATTCCTCAAATACAGCAGTTTTGAAGCCAGGGGACTTGGAAATCCAAGATTCTGGGCTTCACAGTGACAGAGACATCTCCAGGGGTCCACAGGGACAACTTGGCAGGCCATAGGTGCATGACTACAAAGTTGGGAGCAATAAAATGGGCAGTGTAGGCATGGAAGGGTGGGATCCCCTTCTGTGGAGAGATAAAAGGAAGAGAAAGAGAGGCTGTGGAAGTGTAGAATTGTATTTGGTCAAGAGAAAAACCACGGACCAGGGATCAGAAAAAAAAAAAAAAAGAAGAAAGACCCAATTTCTAACTGTGGGGCTTTCTTCAGACTGGGAGCAGCTGCTGGGTTTGCACATGTGAGGAAGAGGGGATCCAGCCCAGTTCAGAAACTACCTCAGAAGCGCAGTCCACAGTTGGAGAAAGCAATCCCTTCCCTTGAGTGCTGTGGAAGAAGGTATATAACCATTCCAAGGAAAAGATCCCTCCCTGCACCCACCGGTCAAAGGCCCTTTATTGGCCAGGTGGAGCAGCATTTCCCCAGTACTGGGGAGCATGGAGTGGGATCCTTTAAGACAATGGGGATTGAATCCAAGACAAGCACCAGGGAGCCATGAGAGACTGTGGAGCAGAATAACAAACAATCAAACAAACAAACAAAAAACAATGGCCCACTCCTGCCCATGCGGCACTGTGAGAATGGCCTGAACAAGAGTGGTTTGGGACACATGATCTGGGGAGGAAAGACTGGGATGATACCATTTTTCTCACCATCACCAACACAGTGGGGCTTCAGGTAACAGGAGAAGGGCCAAAGCGGAGGCAGGACATACCTACAACAAGCCACGCCCCTCTGTGCCTGGCAACTGTGTATCTACTGGAGCAAGATTGACACTGACCAACCAGAGAGCCCCTCCTCCAGACCAGTGCAGCCACTAGTTCCAACGCACCCAGCGATTTTGCATTTTCTGATTTAATTCTTGGAAATTTTGTATTGTATATATATACTTCCTTTTCTCTTTCTTATTTCTTCCCTTCTTTAGTCTGGCTATTCTGGTTGTTGATTTGTTTAACCAGATATTTTTAATCTATTCTCTTTACATTTGTTCTATATCTCCATCACTATTTTCCTCTCCCTCTCTCTCTCTCTCTCTCTCTCTCTCTCTCTCTCTCTCTCTCATTGGATTAAGGCATATGGTTTCTCTGCCTGGTCAATTTTCTTTTCTTTTCTTTTCTTTTTCCCCACTGCTGTCTTAACTATATTTGTATGGGATAAATCCTCGTCCACCACAGCGACCCCTCTATTTTTATAATTTTTTCCAGGGACACTTCAATGAAAAAACCAAAGCACACCTGGTGGAGGGCACAAATCACACTACGAGTAGGGAATTAAAGCATCCAAAGTCACAACAACAGAGAGCAGGTAAGACACTAAAAAAAAAAAACAAAACACACACTTGCTGAAGTGACAGGCCTTGGACAGTGTGTGACCCCTCTTCAATATAGTAGCGCTTGCAGGTGTGGGACACACAGCAAGCTTCTAAAATACATAAGAAACAGAAAACTATCCAAAATGATGAAACGGAGGAATTTTTCTCAAAAGAAATTCCAGGAAGAAATGAAAGTAAAAGAACTTCTCAAAACAGATATAAACAGTATGTCTGATCAAGAATGTAGAATGATAGTCATAAGATTAATAAGTGGGTTTGACAAAAACATAGAAGACAGCAGAGAATCTATTGCTACACAGATCAAGGAACTAAAAAACTGTCATGATGAATTAAGAAATGCTGCAAATGAGGTGCAAAATAAACTAGATTCAGTGACAGCAAGGATTGAAGAGGAAGGGAGAATAAGTGAAATAGACAATAAAATTATGGGAAAAGATGAAGCTGAGAAAACGAGAGATTGTTGGAGAACAAGAAGCTGGAGGCACCATAAGAATATACTGACGGAAAAGAACAGAGCAGCAAGGAACTGAAAGAAGTTCCATTTCCAGGTCAGAAAGCTGCTGGGAATGCTCGTTGTCTCCAGAAGGACATCATAAGGGTTCCAGGCTATGGATAAGAATGTTTTGTCTAGTGCCAGATGTACTCATGACCCAGTATTGAATACACTGCAGGTGCATGACCTGTCAAGATGCCAAATACTATGTTGCATGTGCTTGCTGGTATTAGACTAGTGGCAGAATAAAAGAGGCTTGAGCTGGCAGACTCATGCTTCAGCTCCCAGAGAGTTGTAGGCCCCTGCTTCTTAATTCTCTCATCATCGCAAATTTGGGACCTGTCTCTCTCTCTCTCTCAAGAGATAAATAAAAAAGTACTAGACCACAAGGCGAAAATTAGAGAAATAAATGATTCAATGAAACATAATATCCGTATCATAGGAATTCCATAAGAAGAAGAGAGAAAGGGCCAGGTTTACTTGAACAAATCATAGCTGAGAACTTTCCCAATTGGGGAAGGAATCAGATATCCAAATCCAGGAAGCACAGAGAACTCTTCAGAAGTCGCAGGAATCAATTTTCTCCATGATATATTATAGTGAAACTGGCAAAAAAAAAAAAAAAAAGATAAAGAGAGAATTCTGAAAGCAGCTTAGGACAAATGCACCTGAAACAACAAGAGTAGGCATATAATGGTAATAGCAGGTCTGTCCACTGAAACGTGGCAGGCCAGAAGACAGTGGCAGGAAATAGTCAATGTGCTGAACAGGAAAAATGACCAGCCAAGAATCCTTTATCTGGGAAGGCTGTCATTCCAAATAGGAGAGATAAAGGCTTTCCCAGACAAACAAAAACTGAAGGAGTTCATGACCACTAAACCACCCTTGAAATAAATCCTAAGGAATATTGCAAAGACCACAAAGGACTAGAGACATCACCACAAGAATGAAAACTACAGATAACACAATGACACTGAATCCATACCTTTCAATAATAACACTGAACATAAATGGACTAAGTGCTCTAATCAAAAGACATAAGATTTCAGAATGGATAAACACACAGACACAGACACACACACACACACACACACACACACACACACACACACACACACCAAGATCCATCTATGTGCTGTCTACAGAAGATCCATTTTAGACCTGAGTTCACCTTCAGATTGAAAGTGAGGGGATGGAGAACCATCTATCATGCTACTGGAAGTCAAAAGAAAGCTGAAGTAGCCATACTTACATCAGACAAACTATATTTTAAACTATAAGGCTGTAATAAGAGATGAAGAAAGGCTTTATATCATAATTACAGGGTCTACCCATTAAGAAGAGCTAACAAATATAAATGTTTATGCACCCAATTTAGGAGAACCCAAATATATAAATCAATTAATGTCAACTGTAAGCAATCTTATTGATAAGAATACAGTAATTACAGTGACTTTAATACTCCAGTTACAGCAACGGACAAATAATCTAGAAAGAAAATCAAGAAAGAAACAATGGCCCTGAATGACCAGGGACTGGACTAGATGGACTTGACAGATATATTCAGGACTTATATCCTAAAGCAGCAGAATACAGTCTTCTAGAGTGCACATGCAACATTCTCCATGATAGATCAAACCCTGTGTCACAAAAGAGCTCTCAATAAATATAAAAGAATTGAGATCATACCATGCAAATTTTCAGATCACAATGTTATGAAACTTGAAATCAACCACAGGCAAAACTTTGCAAAACCTCCAAATGCATGGAGGTTAAAGAACATCCTACTAAAGAACAAATGAGTCAAACAGGCAGTTAATGAAGAAATTGAAAAATAGATGGAAGCAAGTGAAAATGAAAACATGACAGTCTAAACATATTGGGATGCAGCAAACGCAGTGCTAAGAGGAAAATACATTGTAATCCCAGCCTATCTCAAGAAACAAGACAAATCCCCCCTCCCAAATATAACAGCACAACTAATGGTACTAGAAGTAAAACAGCAAAGAAACCCCAAGGCTGGCAGAGAAGATAAATAATAAAGATTAGAGGAGAAATAAACAATATACAATAAAAAACAAAAAAAAAGCAGTAGAACAGACCAGTGAAACTAGGAGCTGATTTTTAAAGAAATAAACAAAACTGATAAATCTCTATCCAGACTTCTCAAAAAGAACAGAGAGAGGAACCAAATAGATAAAATCGTGAATGGAAATGGATTTACTACAAACAATCCCACAGAAATTCAAGCAATTATCAAGAAATAGTATGAAAAATTATATGCCAACAAACTGGAAAACCCAGAAGAAATTGACAAATTCCTAAACACCCACCCAGTACCAAACTCAAATGGGAAGAATTAGAA
Source organism: Helogale parvula (assembly GCA_004023845.1). Lineage (NCBI taxonomy): Eukaryota > Metazoa > Chordata > Mammalia > Carnivora > Herpestidae > Helogale > Helogale parvula. The sequence continues at coordinate 9,846 of PJEM01016849.1, read as the reverse complement.
TATTTGAACAGATCCATAACTCGTGAAGAAACGGAATTAGTTATCAAAATCTCCCAAAAAATAGGAGTACTGGGCCACATGGCTTTCCAGGAGAATTCTACAAGACTTTTAAAGAAAAATTAATACCCATCTTTCTGAAGCTATTCCAAAAAATAGAAATGGAAGGAAAGCTCGTGGACTCATTCTGTGAAGCCAAAATTACCTTGATTCCCAAACCAGACAGACCCCACAAAAAAGGAGAATTACAGGCCAATATCTCTGATAAACATGGATGCAAAAATTCTCAACAAGATACTAGCAAATCGAATCCAACAGCATATAAAATGATTACTCAGCATGATCAAGTGGGATTCATTCCTGGGGTGTAAACCTGGTTCAATATTCACAAATCAATCAATGTGATAAATCACATTAATAAAAGAAAAGAACCATATGATCCTATCAATAGATACAGAAAAAAAAAAACATTTGACAAAATTCAGCATCTTTTTGCTAATAAAAACCCTCAAGAAACTTGGGCTACAAGGAACATACTTAAACATCATAAAAGCCATATATGAAAATCCTACAGCTAATAGCATCCTCAACAGGGAAAAACTGAGAGCTTTCCCCCTGAAATCAAGAACATGACAGGGATGACCACCCTCACCACTGTTGCTTAACATTCTGTCAGAAAACTAGCTTCAACAATCAGACAACAAAATGAAATAAAAGGTTTGTAAATTGGCATAGAAGAGGTGAAACTTCCACTTTGATGTGTCACGAACTGAGACATGAATTCAGCAAAGTCACAGGATACAAAATCAATATACAGAAATCAGTTGAATTTCTATACACCAATGAATTAACAGAGAGAGTAATAAAGATATTGATCCCATTTATAATTGCACCAACAACCATAAACTACCGAGGAATAAAGCTAACTAAAGATGTAAAATGTCTGTATGCCGAAATCTATAGAAAACTTATGAAGAAAATTTAAGATGACACAACGAAATGAAAAAATATGCCATGCTCAGGTATTGGAAGAGCAAATATTGTTAAAATGTCAGTACTACCCAAAGCAATCTACACATTCAATGCAATTCCCATCAAAATTTAACCAGCATTATTCTCAAAGCTAGAACAAACAATTCTAAAATGTGTGTGGAGCCACAAAAGACCCTAGATAGCCAAAATAACATTGAAAAAGAAAACCAAAGTGGGAGACATCACATTCCTAGATTTTAACCTCTACTACAAAGCTGTAATCATCAAAACAGTATGCAATTGGCACAAAAACAGACACATAGACCAATGGAATAGAATAGAGAACCCAGAATTGGACCCACAAATGTATAGCCAATTAATTTTTCACAAAGCAGGAAAGAGTATCCAATGGAAAAAAGACAGCCTCTTTACCAGGTGGTGCTGGGAGAACTGGACAGCAACACGCAGAAAAATGAAACCTGACCACTTTCTTACACCATACATAAAAATAAACTCAAAATGGATGAAAGACCTAAATGTAAGACAGGAAACTATCAAAACCATGAAAAATCTCAGCTGCAGCAATTTCTTGCTTGACACATCTCCAAAGGCAAGGGAATTAAAAGCAAAAATGAACTATTGGGACCTCATCAAGATAAAAAGCTGCTGCACATTGGGACGCCAGGGTGGCTCAGTTGGTTAAGTGGCTGGCTTCAGCTCAGGTCATGATCTCACCATTCGTGGGTTCGAGCCCCACGTCAGGCTCTGTGCAGGCAGCTAGCTCAGAGCCTGGAGCCTGCTTCAGATTCTGTGTCTCCCTCTCTCTCTGACCCTCCCCTGCTTGCACTGTCTCCTTCTGTCTCTCAAAAATAAATAAAAGACATAATTTAAAAAAAAAAAAGCTGTTGCACTGCAAAGGAAACAGTCACTGAAACTTAAAGACAACTGATAGGATGAGAAAAGAGATTTGCAAATGACATATCAGATAAAGGGTTAGTATCCAAAATCTATAACGAACACACCAATCTCAATATCTGAAAAACAAATAATCCAGTGAAAAAATGGACAGAAGACATGACTAGACACCTTTCCAAAGAAGGCATCCAGATGGCCAATAGACTCATGGACATATGTTCAATATCACTCATCATTAGGCAATACAAATTAAAACCATACTGAAGTACGACCTCACACCAGTCAGAATGGCTAAAGTTAACAACTCAGGAAACAACAGATGCTTACAAGGATGTGGAGAAAAGGGAATCACCTTTTACTATTGGTGGGAATGCAAACTGGTGCAGCCACTCTGGAAAATAGTGTGGAGATTCTTCAAAAAATTAAAAATAGAACTACCCTTCGACCCAGCAATAGCACTACTAGTAATTTATTCAAATGATTCAGGAATGCTGATTCATAGAGGCAGATGTACCCCAATGCAGTGCTTTCAACAATAGCCAAATTATGGAAAGAGCCTAAATGTCCATAAACTGACGAATGAATAAGAAGATATGGTTTATATATACAATGGAATTTTACTTGGCAATGAGAAAGGATGAAATCTTGCCACTTGCAACAACATGGATGGAACTTGAGGGTATTATGCTAAGTGAAATAAGTCAGTCAGAGAAAGACAGACATTCTATGTTTTCACTCATATGTGGAACTCGAGAAACTTAACAGAAGACCATGGGGGAAGGAAGAGGAAAAAATAGTTACAAACAGAGACGGCAGGAAACAAACCATATGAGACTCTTAAATACAGAGAATAAACTGAGGTTTGATGGAGGGAGAGAGAGAGGGGGCAAAGGGTGATGGGCACTGAGAAAGGTATTTCTAGAGATGAGCACTGGGTGTTGTATGTGAATCATGGGAATCTACCCCCAAAACCATCAGCACTCTATATACACTGTATATTAGCCAACTCGACAATAAATCATATTAAAAACGTTTAAAAAATAAAAAAAATAAAAAATCTTGTGCACATTGAACGAAACAATCAACAAATCTAAAAGGCAGGCTGTGAAATGGGAGAAGATGCTTCCAAATAACATATCTGATAAGGGGATAGTTTCTAAAAAATATAAAGAACGTATGAAATTACACTCCCCCAAAAAGAATAATTCAGTTAAAAAATTGCCAGATGACATGAATAGACATTTTTCCAAAGAAGACATACAGATGACCAACAGACACATGAAAAGATGCTCAATGTTGCTCATCATCAATAAAAAACAAATCATGGGGTGCCTGGGTGGCTCAATTGGTTAAGCGGCTGGCTTTGGCTCAGGTCATGACCTCACAGTTAGTGGATTCGAGCCCCGCGTCGGGCTCTGTGCTGACAGGCTCAGAGCCTGGAGCCTGCTTCAGATTCTGTATCTCTCTCTCTCTCTCTCTCTCTCTCTCTCTCTCTCTCTCTCTGACCCTCCCCTGCTCGCACAGTCTCTCTCTGTCTCTCAAAAATAAATTAAAAAACATAATTTTTTAAATAAAAAACAAAGCAAAACTGCAATGAGCTATTACCTGACAAATGTCAGCTCGGCTAAAATCAACAACACAAGAAACAGCAGGTGTTTGGAGGATGTGGAGAAAGGGGAACACTCCTTCACTGTTGGTTGGACCGCAAACTGGTGGATCCACTCTGGGGAGTGGATGGAGGTTCCTCAAGAAATTAACTACCCTGCCATCTAGCAAATGCACCACTAGGTATTTAACCAGAGAATGCAAAACTGATGACTCAAAGGGCTATTTGTACCCTTATGTTATAGTGCCATTATGTACAAATGTCAAATTATGGAAATGGCCCAAGTGATTGATGAAGAGATAAAGAAAATGTGGGACTAGGAGTTAAGATGGCAGAGAACTAGATGGTTCCTGGGCTTTCCTCAACCGTCAAACACAGCTATATTGATGTCACATTAATTAGAACACACAGGAAATCGATCTGCGGAGTGGCAGAACAATTTCCACAGTTGGAGGGAGATAACTTGGCCGATGCAAGGTACATGGATGTGAACCTGGGGATTCAAAAATGGTGGTACTGTGAAAGGAAAGGAAACCTTTCTGTGGAGACGCAAAAGGAAATAGAGAGGTTGAAATAGTGTGGTGTTGAGTTAGCACAAGAGAAAAACCTCTCTGGACCATGAAGTGGGGAGACAGAAGTACTGAGCTTCCAGTTCCTTTTTGAAAACAGCTTTTGGAGCTAAAACTCTAAGGTTTTGGAAGAGAAGGATTTTCTAAGCAGCAGAGCTATGGTGCATGCCCCTAGGGAGTATGGAGAGTGCATAGTGTGGTTTAAAGATCTCCTGGATGCACTGGGAGAGAACAGTCCACTTCCTGGAGTACTTTTGGAAGAGGGTTTCTTGCCTCCCCATGGACCAAAGTCCTTGCAGGTGCCAGCCAAAGCCCTTTCATCAGCCGGGTAGAGAGGCTCTACTCTGGAGGAGGGAAGTGGATCTGCACCATGCCTGGGTCCTTTAAAACTTTGGATTTTGGCTCCCAGCCATGTGCCAAAGGAAAAAAAATGCAGCAGAGTAGTGCACAGGGCAACCTAACTGTCCTCACTATTCTGTAATGGGTGTCTGAACAGTGGGTGTTGAGATACCCCAGTCCAGGGACGAGACATTGTTGTGATACCATTTCCTACCCCCCCAACACCAACATGGTGGGACTTCGGAAAGCAAAACAATAGCCCCAAGCAGAGGTGGTAATCCCTTACACCAAACCCTGCCCCTCCATGCCTGGCAACTGCTGAACTACTGTGGGAAGACTGACTCTAAGCCAACTTAGTTAGCCAGCATCTCCTCCAGACCAGCACAGCCAGCATTCCACCACTGCAAGAAAATAGGAGCTCTTAAGAAGACTGACCAGTGGGAAAGAGCAGCCCAAACACAACAGAGTGCACACAATATACACCAGAAACACTTCCTGAAGTGCCAGGACATTCCTGTTATGCTCCTGACATTAGGGGGAAATGGAAGATAAACTTATGCAAAATAATGAAGCTTAAAAAATGAGGGGAAAGAAGTTACCAAATCATGAGGGGAAATATAAAGAACCAAGTGATTCCATAAAATGAAAAAAATATCCATATCATGGAAGTTCCAGAAAAGAAGATTGGGAAAATGGGGGAGGGCAGAAGGTTTTTTGAACAAAATATAGGTGTAAACTTTCCTAATATGGGGAATGAAACAGGCATCCAAGTCCAAGAGGCACAGAACTTTTTTAAAATCAACAACAACAAAAAAGGTCAACACCATGACATGACATAGTGAAACTAGAAAAATACAAAGATAAAGGGAGAATTCTGAAAGCAGCTAGAGACAAAATGTCCTTCACCTAGAAGTTTAGACACATAAAGTTAGTAGCATACCTGTCCACTGAAACTTGGCAGGCTAGAAGGGAGTGGCAGGAAATATTTAATGTGCTGAATAGGAATAATATGCAGGCAAAAATCTTTTATCCAACAAAGCTGTTATTCAGAAAAAAGGGAGGGATAAAGAGTTTCCCAAACAAACAAAAACTAAAGGAGTTCATGACCACTAACAAGCTGTACAGGAAATTTTAAGGGGGACTCTCTGAGTGGAGAAAAAAAAAAAGAAGATGAAAGCAACAAAGACTACAAAATACCAGAGAACGTCACCAGAAACACCAACACTACAGGTAACAAACTGGCAATAAATTCATATCTTTCAACAATCACTCTACTGTAAATAGACTAAATGCTCCAAACAAAAGATAAAGGCTATCAGAATGGATAAAAAAAAAAACCAAGATCCATCTATATGAGGCCTATGAGAGAGACTAATTTTAGGCCTAAAGACAACTGCAGATTTAAAGTGAAAGGATGGAGAACCATCTATCTTGGTAATGGAGGTCAAAAGAAAGGCAGAGTAGCCATACTTATATCTGACAAACAAGATTATAAACATTTAAAATTTTTTAAATCTTTATTATTTTTAACAGACAGAGAGACAGAGTATAAGTGGGAGGTGTGGGGCAGAGAGAGGGAGACCCAGAATATGAAGCAGGGTCTAGGCTCTGAGCTGTCAGCACAGAGTCTGACACAGGGCTTGAAACCACAAATGGCGAGTTGATGACCTGAGCTGAATTTAGACGCTTAACCTACTAAGCCACCCAGAAGCCACAAACTAGATTTTATTTATTTTTTTTAATTAATTAATTTATTTTTTTAATATAACACAATTTATTTTTTAACATATGCAATTATTTTCCATCATTTACAATACAGTAGTTACAATGACACTCCAAACAGTAAAGCAAAGTATTTTTAAAACAAAGACTGTAACAAGAGATTAAGAAGGGCATGTTATCGTAATTAAGGGGTCTATCCGTCAAGAAGATATATTTAAACTGTAAATATTTATGCACCCAACATGAAGGCAGCCAAATATATAAATCAATAACAAACCTAAAGAATCTAATTGATAATAATACCATAAGACTAGGAGACTTTAAGACCCAACTTAAAGTAATGGGCAGATCATCTAAGCAGAAAATTGACGAGGAAACATTGGCTTTGAAAGACACAGAACAGGATGGAGTTAACAGATATATTCAGAACAATTCACCAAAAGTAGCTGAAACTCATTTTTCTCAAGTGCATATGGAACATTCTCCAGATCATACCACATAATGGGTCACAAATCAGACTTCAACAGGTACAAAAATATTGAGATCATCATATGCATATTTTCAGATCACAGCATTAAGAAAAAATTTGGAAAGCTCTCAAATACATGGAGGATAAAGAACATCCTACTAAAGAATGAATGGGTTAACCAGGAAATTAAAGTAGAAGTAAAAAAAAAAAATACTTGGAAGCCAATGAATTTGAAAATACAACAGTCCAAACACTTTGGAATGTAGCAAGTGCAATTCTGAGAGTACATTGCGATTTATGCCTATCTCAAGAAACAAGAAAGATCCCAATTAAACAACCTAACCTTACACCTAAAGGAGATGGAAAAGGAGCGTCAAATAAAGCATAAAGCCAGCAGAAGGAAAATAATAAAGATTAGAACAGAAATAAATGATATAGAAACAAAATCAAAACAAGAACAATATAACAGATCAATGAAACTAAAAACTGAATTTTTAAAAGAATAAATAAAGTTGATAATCCTCTATTCAGAATTATTGAAAAGAAAAGAGAAAGGAGCCAAATAGATAAAAAAACATGAATGAAAAAATAGAGATCACAACCAACACCACAGAAATTCAAACAATTATAAGAGAATAATATGAAAAATTATATCCCGACAAACTGGGCAATCTGGAAGAAATGGACAAATTCCTAGACACTCACACACTAACAGAACCAAGACAGGAAGAAATAGAAAATTTGTACAAAGGCATAACAAGCCAAGAAATTGAATCTGTTATACAAAATCTCCCAACAAACAAGAGCTCTGAGCCAGATAGCTTTCCAAGGGAATTTTATCAGATATTTAAGACGAATTAATACCTATTCTTCAAACGGTTGCAAAAAATAGAAATGGAAGGAAAGCCTCCATATTCATTATTTGACCCAGCATTACTTTGAATCCAAATCCAAACAAGACCACACTAAAAAGGAGAACTACAAGCCAATATCCCCAATGGACATGGATGCAAAAATTCTCAAGATACTAGCAAATTGAATCTAACAGTACATCAAAAGAATTAGTCACCATGATCAAGTGAGATTTATTCATGTGTTGCAGGGCTGGTTCACTATTCTCAAATCATTCAATGTGATACACCACATTAACAAACAAAAAGGTGAGGACCATATGATCCTCTCAGTAGATGCAGAAAAAGCATTTAACAAATACAGCGTTCTTTCTTGATAAAAACCACCCAAAGAATTAGGGATAGAAGGAACATTCCTCAACATCATGAAAGCCATATATGAAAGGTTCACAGCTAATATCATCCCCAATGTGGGAAACCTGAGGTTTTTCCACCTAGTGTCAGAAGCATAACAGGGATGTCTACTCTCAACACTGTTGATCAACATAGTACTGGAAGTTATACCATCAGCAATCAGACAACAACAACAACAACAACAAAAAAGGCATACAAATTGGCAAAGTAGAAGTCAAACTGTCACTCTTTGCAAAGGACATGATATTCTATATGGAAAACCCAAAAGACTCCACCAAAACCTGCTAAAACCAAAAAGTGAATTCAGGAAAGTCGCAGGATATAAAATCAATGAACAGAAATCAGTTGTGTTTCTTTACACAAATAATGAAGCAGCAGAAAGAGAAATCAAGAAATTGATTCCATTTACAACTGCAGCAGGAAACATAGGATATCTAGGAATAAACCGACCTAACGTTGGAAAAAATCTGTATGCTCAAAATTATATAAAGTTTATGGAAGAAATATAAGAAAACAGAAAGAAATTTAAAAATACTCCATGGTCATAGATTAGAAGAACAAATATTGTTAAAATAGCAATACTACATAAAGAAATCTACACATTCAACATAATTCATATCAAAATAACATTCGCATTCTTCACAGAGCTATAACAAACAATCCTAAAATTCATGTGGAACCAGAAAAGACCCAGAATAGCCAAAGTATAATGTTGAAAAAGAAAACCAAAGTTGAAGGCATCACAATTCCAGACTTTAAGCTGTACTACAAAATTGTAATAATCAAGATAGTATGATATTGGCACAAACCAGACACATAGATCAATGGAATAGAATAGAGAACAAAGGATCTGATCCCCAAATATATGGCCAACTAATCTTCAACGAAGCAGGAAAGAGTATCCAATGGAAAATAGACAGTCGTTTCAGCAAATGGTGCTACAAACACTGGACATTGGCATGCATAAGAATGAAACTGGACCAATTTCTCATCGTACACAAAAATAAATTCCAAATGGATGAAAGACCTAAATATGAGACAGGAACCATATGAGGAATGTCATACATATAAGGAATTTGAGAAACTCAACAGATGAACATAGGGGAAGGGAAGGAAAATAAAAATAAAACAGAGAAGGAGGCAAACCACAAGCAACTCTTAAATACAGAACAAACAGAGTTGGTAGAGAGGAGGGTGGGGGATGGGTTAAATGGGGGATGGGCATTAAGGAGAGCACTTTTTGGGATGAGCACCAGATTTCATATGTAAGAGTTGAATCACTGGGTTATACCCCTGAAGCTAAGTCTACACTATAGGGTAAATAACTTGAATTTAAATTTTAGAAAAGAAAGAAAGAAAAACAAAAGTAAAGCTCGAGGCATAACAATTCTGGACCTCAATTTACATTGCAAAGTTGTAGTGACCAAAAGAGATGGTACTGGCTTTAACGCATAAATCAATAGAACAGAATAAAAGGGCCAGAAATGAATGCACACCTATATGGTCAATTAATATCTGACAAAGTAAGAAATATGGTAGTTGCATATTTAGTTTTTTTTTCAATTTCTTTTTTTTAATAATAGTTTATTGTTAAATTAGTTTCCATATAACACCCAGTGCTTCTCCCCCCAAGTGCCCCCCACCATGACCATCACCCCCTCCCCCCTCCCCCTCCCCCTTCAGTCCATGGTTCGTCTCCAGTATTCAGTATTCTCCCTTGATCTGTGTCCCTCACTCATTCCCGCTCTTTTTCCCCCTTCCTCTCCCCATAGTCCCCTGCCAGGTCTGTCCTCTTAGACCTATGAATGCAGACATATGGTATCTATCCTTCTCTGCCTGACTTATTTCGCTTAGCATGACACCCTCAAGGTCCATCCACTTTCCTACAAATGGCCATATATCATTCTTTCTCATTGCCATATAGTACTCCATTGTATATATATACCACATCTTCTTGATCCATTCATCAGTTGATGGACATTTAGGTTCTTT
>PJEM01016848.1:0-15228 GCA_004023845.1 Helogale parvula | reverse complement strand
GGGGGCGCCCCGGGCGAGGCCCTGCTCTCTCACCTGCTCAGTGACATCTCGCCGCCCGCCGACGCTCTGAAGGTGAGCGGGGCCCGTGCTGCTGGCCCGGGACTGCCCTGCGTGCGCCCCCCCCAGTCTCCATGTTTGCCCGCGTGTGTGACTTCAGTTCCCTCCCCACAGCTCCGCAGCCCCCGGGGGAGCCCTGATGGGGGGCTGCAGTCCGGGAAGCCCAGCGCCCCCAAGAAGCTGAAGCTGGATATGGGGGAGGCCACGGCCCCGCCCGGACACCGGAAGGGGGACAGCAATGCCAACAGCGATGTGTGCGCGGCCGCGCTGAGAGGTGCGTGAGGCCCAGGGCCGGCCCAGGGCTGTGGATGGCTGGGGTCCTGCGTCAGGTAGGACTCCGGGCCCTTCCTGCCCCTGCAGCCTCTTTTCCACCTGTCACGTGCTGTCACGGCACAGGGTGGGGGCGTCCCTGCCCCGCGGGGCCTGTGTCTTCCCCGGCAGGCTGCTCAGTGGGGCTTCCTGCTTTCAGTCACTGATCGGGAAGCAGGAGTCTAGGCGGTACTGTGTGGTTCGTGGGTGACTTTCCTTTGGGCCTTGTGCATTGCACGGCCCGCCGCCCACCCATGCGAAGAAGGGCCCCTCTCCCCGAGTCCGTGAGCGTGTGCATGGCGCACCTCCTCATCCGCCCCTGCTGTCTGCAGCCCTGGGCCCCAGCGGTGCTCCGAGCCCCCGCTGTGCCGTCTAGAATCCCAGGGACTTGACCGAGTCGGCAGGGCCGGGGCCGCGGGGGCCCGCCTGAGACGCCCCCTTCCTCCCCAGGCCTCAGCCGGACCGTCCTCATGTGCGGGCCTCTCATCAAGGAGGACACCCACAGGGTCAGTGGAGCCTGGTCCCCGTGGAGACGGGGGTGGGGCGGGGGGGGGGCCGCGCGGCCCTGCACGAGGCTCGGGTGGGCTTGGCGACATCTCTAGGTGTGCCCCGTGTCCGTTTCAGAGGCTGCACGACCTGGTCGTCCCCCTGGTCATGGGGGTCCAGCAGGGCGAGGTCCTGGGCAGCTCCCCGTACACGAGCTCCCGCTGCCGCCGCGAGCTCTACCGCCTGCTGCTGGCTCTGCTGCTGGCGCCGTCCCCCCGCTGCCCGCCTCCCCTCGCCTGTGCCCTGCAGGCCTTCTCCCTGGGCCAGAGAGAGGACAGCCTGGAGGTGAGCGCCGCAGGGCCGGGCGCCTCTGCGCCATTGGGGTCGTCTCGTTTCCGGGGCACGAACCCCCATGTTCCTGATGCCACACCTGCCTCTTTCCTCAGGTGGCATCGTTCTGCTCAGAAGCCCTGGTGACCTGTGCCGCTCTGACCCACCCCCGCGTGCCCCCCCTGCAATCCTTGGGCCCCGCCTGCCCCGTGCCGGCCCCCGCCCCCCCTGCTGAGGCCCCGTCTCCATTCAGGGCCCCACCCTTCCATCCCCCGGGCCCGATGCCCTCCGTGGGCCCCATGCCCCCGGCGGGCCCCATGCCCCCCACACGCCCCGGGCCTCCGGCCACAGCCAACCACTTAGGCCTGTCTGTCCCCGGCCTGGTGTCCGTGCCCCCTCGGCTCCTGCCGGGCCCGGAGAACCACCGGGCAGGCTCGAACGACGACCCCGTGCTCGCCCCTAGCGGCACCCCTCCGCCGGCTGTGCCCCCAGATGAGACTTTTGGGGGCCGAGTGCCGAGACCGGCCTTTGTTCACTACGATAAGGAGGAGGCATCGGACGTGGAGATCTCCCTGGAGAGTGACTCCGATGACAGCGTGGTGATCGTGCCCGAGGGGCTGCCGCCTCTGCCGCCCCCGCCCCCCACGGGCACCACGCCCCCCCCTGTGGCTCCGGCGGGGCCCCCAACAGCCTCCCCTCCTGTGCCAGCCAAGGAGGAGCCTGAAGACCTGCCCGCGGCCCCGGGGCCTCTCCCGCCCCCGCCCCCGCCGCCTGTGCAGGGCCCCGCGGCCCTGCCCCCACCTCAGCTGGTCCCCGAAGGGCCCCCTGGTGGAGGAGGACCTCCCGCCCTGGAGGAGGACTTGACGGTTATTAACATCAACAGCAGTGATGAGGAGGAAGAGGAGGAGGAGGAAGAGGAGGAGGAGGAAGAAGAGGAGGAGGAGGATTTTGAAGAGGAGGAGGAGGAGGAAGAGGAATATTTTGAGGAGGAAGAAGAGGAAGAGGAGTTTGAAGAGGAGTTCGAGGAGGAGGAAGGAGAGCTGGAGGAAGAGGAGGAGGAGGAGGACGAAGAGGAGGAGGAGGAGCTGGAGGAGCTGGAGGAAGTAGAGTTCGGTGCGGCAGGCGGTCCGGCGGAAGACATGGGCCCTCCGCCCCCCAGCCCGGCTCCCGCCTTGCCGCCTGCCCAGCCCGCCGAGGCCCAACCGGAGACCGGAGGGGAGCCCGGGCTGCTGTTGGAGGTGGAGGTGCCGGGGCATGAGGACGAGCCGGGGGCTGAGGCCGCCCCCACACTGGCCCCCGAGGTGCTCCCCTCCCAGGGCGAGGGGCAGCGGGAAGTGGGGAGCCCCCTGACCGGGCCGCCGCCTCAGGAGCTGGTGGAAGAGGAGCCCTCGGCCCCCCCGACCCTGCTGGAAGAGGGGACTGAGAACGAGGGTGACAAGGGGCCACCCCCCCCAGAGGCGCCTGCGGCCGAAGAAACAGAGGCGGCGGCGGCGGCTGAGGCAGAGACGGTGGCCCTGCAGGAGAAGGTGAGGCGGGCAGGGGCGGGGGGTGCCCTGGCGTCCCCGGTCTGACCCGCTCTGCCCTGGGTGACAGCTTCTAATCTCGTGTCTTCGTCCTGGAAGGAGCAGGACGACGCGGCTGCCATGCTGGCTGACTTCATCGATTGTCCCCCTGACGACGAGAAGCCCCCAGCAGCCCTGGAGCCCGATTCCTAGCCCCCCGCACCCCCCTCCCGTTTCCAATAAAGTTGCATCCTGGGCTTCCGACTGCTGCCTCAGCCTTTCGCACTCTGCGAGGGGGTCCGGAGTGCTCCCCACGCGTCTGCACTGCGGCCTGTGCTCTCCGTGGTCCAGAGGAGGAGCCGCTGACCTGGGGGCTGACGGACTGTCCGCTTGCTCCGCAGGGCCGGGCCGGAGTTGTCCGAGGTGTGCCCTCTGCTCTCCCCGGGCTCTCTGGCCGGGCTGTCTGTGCGGTGGGATGGGGGTGGGGGGCGGAGTGAGGAGACCGGCCCCGCTGGGCTGTGCGGGCGGCCCTACGTGTCCCTGTCCTCCGGGTGCCCGCCCGCACACCTGCCCCTTGGTGGAAGGCCACAGGATGTGGTCGAACTTGGAGAAGCGGGGAGGGTGTGGAGGGCTCTGGTCCTCAGCTCTGTGAGGTTCGAGCCTTGGTGCGGGGCTGGCCCCTCCCGTGGCCGAATCCGCCCCTGCGAGGGCCCCCCCCATCTTGAGCCGTGGGTGTGGACGTGTCCCAGCCAGCATCTGGTCCCCTGAAACCGGTCAGGCCTTGTCGGGCCGTGTTGGGGGGTGTGTGGGTGGGTGGGTGGGGGTGTCGGTGCCCCAGGTGCCTCCCCACGTCTGTTGACACGGGGACGTTAGGTGCCTTGAAAGTGCAGAAGGGGAGTCCGGTCGTTTCCCCACATGGGTGTGTCCTGAAGGGCCTCTTCGGCACTTCAGTGGGTTTCTGGAAACTTTCTCGGGTTTAAAAAAAACTCCCCCCAACTTGTTATCTTGAAAGTTTTCAAACCTGCAGGAAAGTCTGTGATCTTTGTGTAGCCTCCTTGGTTGTTAATGTTTTTCCATGTTCATTTTTATTTCTCTTTTTTTATTTAAATCCAAGTTAGTTAACATACAGCGTCATAGTGATTTCAGGAATAGAATTTAGTGACCATCGCTTAGATAACACCCAGCCCTCTCCCAACAAGTGCCCTCAACGTCCATCGCCCAGTTAGCCCCCCACCATCCCTGCCATCCGGCCTCCGTTCTCTGTGGTTAAGAGACTCTTCAATACGGTTTGCCTCCCTCTCACATCTCCCTCCCTCCCCTCTGCTCATCTGTTGAGTTTCTCAAATTCCACACGACTGAAACCATGCTAATTTCGCTTAGCATAATACACTCTAGTTCCAGCCACATTGTTACAGTTGGCAAGATTTCCATCTTCTTGGCCAAATAGTGTCCCGCGGTGTGTGTGTGTGTGTGTACACGCCACATCTTCATCCATTCATCAGTCGAGGGACATTTGGGCTCTTCCCACCCTTTGGTTACTGTCGATGGCACTGCCTCTGGACTGGTACCTAGTGTCGGTCTAGCCCTGTCCTCACGTGTCGACACGTGCACTTGCACACGCACGTGTGCCCGCCCGGAATCGTGTGTTCCTATCTGTACTCATTTCTTTCTTTGTGGAGCCACAGAAAAGTCAGTTGCAGACCAGGCCCTTCACCTCGAAATTCTGCAACATTCTCTCCTGAGATTAAGGACATTTTTCTGTGTAATCACAATACCACTGTCAAACCTAAGGAAAGTAACAGTAATTCGGTAACAATGTAGATAGACTGTGATCCTCAGATTTCCCTACTTACTCTCGAGAAGTGTTTTGTTGTTTGTGCTTTTTCTGTTTTGTATTTGCTGTTTCAAGTTCAAGAGGTTTTTAGGTGGAGAGGGCCACTTGAGGCTTAAGGGCCACTGGAAGGATGAAGGATGGTCATTTTTCACAAATAGGAAGAACCTGATTCTGGAAACGGTGGTGAAGTTGTCCGTGACCCAAGAAAGAGGCTGGCACAGCTTTCTGATGTAAATCGTGTTCTGAGTAGATAATATGTTCGGGTGGCCCAGAGCTGCGCAGGCGCGGGTTGTGGAGACGCTGCCTCGGCCCTGCCTGTCCTGGGCTCGCCCGCTGCTGCGCGTGCGCTCCCCCGCGGCCGTGTGTGCATTCCCGCTGTGACCCCGCGCGCGCACAAGCACACGTGCATAAGCTTCCCTTTAATCTGCACGCTAGAGCGGGCGTTGTCACAGCACAAACCGGTTTTGCTAAGTCCTGGGATCTCCTCGTCAACCACGGAGTGCCAGGCACGTGGTAGGCACTGCGCGCTCGTCGCCATGTGCTTCGGACGTGGTTCTAGACGACAGGAGGTTCTAGAGGGAGTGCAGAGGGTGGGGGGGCGACAGGGCAGCCCCTCCCCCCCAGTCCCCTCGCGGTTGCCTCTGTGATGAGGGCACAGCTGTGGGCACACTCGGGAGCTGGAGGCGCAGTGGTGAACCAGACGCCAGAATCGCGGCCGGGGGTGGGGGCGGGGGGCGGGCGGGGGAAGGGGCCGCGGTGCGTGGGTGTGTTCTCCGCATTCAGCAGGGGGATTTTCGGACGTTAAAAGCGGAAGGATTAGCAGAGCGCCCCCCGCCCCCCCAGCGCGGCACTGCGTCTCCACGCGCGTGCGCGCGCACGTTTAATCGGACTGACCGACCGCGAGGCCTGCCGGGAAGGCTGTGGTCCATAAAGACCCGAAGGGGCGGCCGCGGGGCTCTGGGTGGAGAGGTGCTCCGGGCTGAGGGCAGAGGGCAAAGCAGGTAAGAGGTCCTGCGGCAGGCGCGTTCTCGGGGTGACAAGGAATGCAAGGGGGCCGGAAGGGCCGAGAGAGCAGGGTAGGGGTGGAGGGTGGGGGCCAGAGCGGCTGCGATGAGGTGAGGCTGCTTGGAGGGTTCGGCAGGCGGCCTGATAGGATTTCTGTCTTAACGGGACCTGCGGGTTCTGGGGGAGGAGACGCAGGGGAGGGTCGGGCTGGGCAGGGGCCGCGTCAGTGCACAGCGGTAGATTTCTAGCTCGTGTTCGAAGGAGGAGCGGACCGAGTGCGCAGAGGGTTCGGTCTCCTCGTGCCGAGCCTCCTCGTCCTCTTCCAGCTGCCCCGGGCTGCGTGTCCGTCCTGTCATTACCCGGCCCCTGCCGGGCGGGTAGGTAGGCGCCCGGCTTCTGCTGCCACAGAGCAAGCAGGTGACGTGCCCGCGTCGTTGTGCATGCAATTGTTAGTTTTAACTTTTTAAACCTTTACTCATTTTAGAGAGAGAGCATGAGCAAGGGAGGGGCAGACAGAGAGAGAGGGAGACACAGAATCCGAAGCAGCTCCAGGCTCTGAGTTGTCAGCACAGAGCCCAACGCGGGGCTCGAACCCAGTTACCGTGACATCATGACCTGAGCTGAAGTCGGCCCCTCAACTGACTGAGCCCCCAGGTGCCCCTGCACGCAGTTACTTATCCGTAGGCCCAGGTGCTGGTAAGAGAATCGCGGAGCCTTCTGGGATGTGGTCCCAGTTTGGGGCCCAAAGCGTCCCCACCTGTGCTCTGCGCCCACGCCTGTTAGATGCAAATTGGCTCAGCCTCGCGCTCTGATGGACGTTTCCCTCCGGAGCCGGGTTGAGCCTCTTTGGCCTTCAGGGCCTCTGAGTTTCCGGTTCTGCAGGATGGGCGTGTGCCTGCCTGCCAGGCCCTACTTCTACCTGCTTGTGGTCGCGGGCTCTGTATGTGTTCGGAAAGTTTGCCCTTGGTCTCCGAGCTTTAGTCTGCTTCTCGTCTGCGCTCGGTGGGTTCTGACCTGCTGGACGTTTTTATAAGTGCGTTTATCTTTTAGTGTGTTTTATTTAGTAAGTTCCTAAGTCTTTTAGCTGTGGGTCTTGAGTCCTAGTTTTATTATTTATTTATCTAAGAATGTTTGCTTATTTTGGGGGGGGGAGAGACAGGGAGGGAGGGAGGGGCAGAGAGAGAATCCCAAGCCTTCTGTGGGGCTCAAATTCACGAACCACAAGATCACGACCTGAGCCGAAGTCGGTCGCTCAACTGACTGAACCACCCAGGAGCCCCTTTGAGCCCTATTTTTAAAAACGCATCACTTTGGGGCACCTGGGTCGCTCAGTTGGTTAAGCGCCAAATTCGGCTCAGGTCATGATCTCATGGTTCATGATGAGTTCGAGCCCCACGACCGGCTCTGTGCTGACAGCTCCGTCTGGAGCCTGCTTCGGACTCTGTCTCCCTCTCTTTCTTGGCCCTTCCCTGCTTGTGCTTTCTCTCTCTCAAAAATAAAGCCTTAAAATTTTTTAATTAAAAAACGCCATCACCTTTCTAAGATTTACTGTTTTTTTCTAGTATTTTTATGCTGCTGCAGTTTCACGCTGCAGATATTTTGAGTTTTAGTTTTTATATGTAAGTCTTTAATCCGTTTGGAATTTATCCCAGTAAAGGCTTGAGATGCGGATCTGACCTTACTGTTTCGTCCAAACGTCTTTAATGGAACAGCCCGTCTCCTGCGCCCGGAAGCGCCCCCTTTGGGCTCTCCTGGATTTCTCCCTGTATTTGGGTCTGTTTCGTGCCCCTCTTTTATTCCAGTCACCGCCCGTGGACACTCACTTATCGGGGCTTCGCGTTATGTTCCAGTGTCTGGTCAGAAGAGTAGGTCACGAGGACGTCCTGGCCTTGACCTCGGAACAGGTCACGGGTAGGAGCCGGAAGGGGTTCGCAGCTGAGAACAGGGCCCGGTGGGCCCGCCCCTCTGGGGTTGGCGGCGGTGTGGATGGGGGGGGAGGGCACCAAACTCAGCCTGTCCTCCCGACAGCCACGGTGGAGATGGGCCAGTGTTAGGAGAGTCAGTCGGGGTGTCCCAGCCGTTCATAATCCTGCCCCTGGGGGAGTAGGTCAGGGTTATGGAGAAGATTGGGGTGTGCCCTTGACCTTGCTCCAAACCCCTGTGGGCGACCTGGATATAGAGCGGTGTGTGACATTTTCATGGGACACTGACTCACTTGGAAGCCTGCCACGTGTTGGCCCGGGAGCATCCCACGGGGTCAGCCCGTGCTTGCTTTTGCTCCGTGCGGCGGGGACAAGTGGCCGGGGCACTCGGGAGCCTTTCTCCCCAGGGCGGGGCCGGGGCTGCCGCGGCTGTGCAGGTGGCAGGGAGCCCTTTCAAGTCTCGCCTCGCGGAGACAAGTGACTAGTCGCGTTTTCCATCGGACGTGGCAGCCTGCGGAGGGGACCTGAGCTCGAGAGAACGTCCCGGAAATGTGCAGGGGTCGGTGGTCCAGTGTGGCTTTGCCGGCAGCCGTCGGCGGGACGCTCGCCTGGCCCATCAGTGTCCTCGCTGCTTCCGGCTCTCTGGGGCTGGGGCTTCGGGCGAGCGGAGAGCCGGGAACCGTCGAGAATCTACCGAGTCCCGGGCTTGTGGCCACCAGAGGAGGGGGTTGGGTTTATTAAATGCTTATGGGGGTTAAGCTGGGTAGCGGGCGCTGGGGAAACGATACGTTGTTCAAAGTCTTTCTCTAAAGGAGTCCCTGACCCGGCGATAATCGGAGCACCTCTGGGTGCGAGCGGCAGGGGCGTGGGGTCAGGAGCTTCGAGAGATGGGGGGTGGGGAGGACGGGGCTCCTGGGGGTGGAGCAGCGAGGGCAGTGGAACCCCCGTAACACCAACATTTTAGGGGCAAGAGGAGCCCTTAACGGAGAGAGGAAGGACCACGGAAGGGGTGACGTCCCGAAAATGAGACCAGAGCTTTGAGCAGGAGGGGAGCACGGTGCTGTGGAGCGATGTCGCAGGATTTGTCCACCGCCAGTGGGCTCAGGGAGGGCAGTCCCGGAAGGTGGGGGCCACTCACCCCGGGAGAAAGGGGGGTGACAAGGTTCTGCACGGGGAGTGGAGGGGAGCAGGTAGGGTGGTGCGGACCCCTCTTTGCACCAGCCCCTGTCCACCCAGGGACTTCGGTCACCCGGCTGTCCCTGCGACCACTCACCTGCCACTGTGGTCACCCAGCTGTCCCTGCGGCCACCCACCTGCCACTGTGGTCACCCGGCTGTCCCTGCGGCCACCCACCTGCCACTGCGGTCACCCGGCTGTCCCTGTGGCCACCCACCTGTCCCTGCAGCCACCCGGCTGTCTCTGCAGTCACCCGGCTGTCCCTGTGGCCACTGACCTGTCTCTGTGGTCACCCACCTGTCCCTGCGGCCACCCGGCTGTCTCTGCAGTCACCCAGCTGTCCCTGCAGCCACCACCTGCCTGTGGATGTGCACTGAGGGCAGGACTTAGGAACTGGGCTGGCAGGTATGGCCTGTTGGCTGACATTATGCCGTCTGAAGGGGTCACCGCAGTGACCTCCCACAGGCTCTGCTCCAGGCCCCTCCGTCTTCCAAGGCTGAGTGCAACAACGGAAGGATGGCCTGGGGCTGCCCCGGTGGCCTTGGGACCATGCTGCCCCTTGTCCCCTGCCCGGCCCTTGTCTCCCGGGGCCAGCTTGGTCTCCAGCCCGAGTCCCTGGTACACAAGGCCCTTCATGGCCTACCTGCTCATGGACGTCCCAAAGTGGCTGCCTGCCCGTAGCGCCCCCGCACAGGGCTGTGGGGGAGGGTCCTCGGTGGGCGCCGTGCTCCCTGGCTCAGTGCTCAGCCCAGAGGGTCCCTGTGCCCGGTAAGTGGCGGTCCGGGGGTCCGAGTTCAAGGCGCAGGTGGCTTTTTCAGTCCCTTGTGAGTCCCCTGGGCCTCCCTTTGCCCCCCGCGGCCTCACCTCCCCGGCCTTGGGTGCGAGCTGCCGTGTGGCAGAGCTTCAGCCACATTTTTGGGTCTCAAGGACCAAGAATCTAAGTCCATTTATACTTTGCCCATTTCAGCCCCTATCAACCAGCCAGGAGGCTACTCCACTTACTGTCTGTCTGTCCATCCAGTGAGTCATCCATTCACCGCTGCTCCTGCAACACAGATGTGGCCATGTGCCCCCCCCCCCCCCCGGCCGGATGTGGGAGACGCCGGAGGTGTGGCCTCATCCTCTTCATCCAAGGACGTCTCAGGGAGGGGTGGGGGCAGCGGGGATGCGAGGCTGTCAGAGGGCTGTGGGACAGTGCCCACGGCGCGAGCACCTCGGGGGACGGGCATCGTGGGTAGAGGAGGGTGGACGAGCCGCACTGACCCCAGGTGACCGGAGGGAGCCCAGAAGCAGGGCATTCTGACCTTCACACTTGGTTGGTTTGTAGCAAACAAGGTGCTTCAGTTACACATCATTTTTATTTTATTTATTTGTTTATTTTAATGTTTTTTAAAATTTATTTTTGAGAGAGAGGGAGGGAGGGAGGCAGGGGCAGAGAGAGAGGGAGACACAGACCCCAGAGCAGGCTCCAGGCTCTGAGCTGTCAGCACAGAGCCCGACACAGGACTCGAACCCATGAACCAGGAGATCATGACCTGAGCCGAAGTTGGAAGCTCAACCGACTGAGCCCCCCAGGGCGCCCCAAAATGGTTTTCCTTCCTGCCTGTCTGGAAGTCATCTTGTTTGATTGACTGCTTGGCCGCCTGCAGGGTCGGGAATTACTTTCCCCTCAAGGTCTTGCAGGCATTTTCCCGGTTCACCCACTTTCCAGGGCTGCCGCTCAGAAGTTCTGATGTTCTGACTCACTGTGTGACCTACTCGGAAACAGGTTTTCTCCGGAGCTGTAAGGGTCCGCGCTCCGCCTGCGGCGCTCCGGGCCCCCGCAGCGGCGTCCCCTGGCCCTTCGTGGGCATTGGGTGGGGTGTAGCCGCCTGGAAGGGACAGGTGCTCTCAGTTCTAGAAAGTTCCCTTATCTGTGAGTCTCCCCCACCTTCCCCTCTTCTCTCTCCTCCAGGAATCTTCCTCGACTTTGTCTCTGGGAAAGCTCCTGGCTCCCAGCCCTTCTTTTGACATTGTAACTTGTGCAGTCACATTTTTCTTTCCAAGGGCTCCTCTCTGTTCTCTGACTGTCCCTTTAAAAGAGCTGATTCCTGGGGCACCTGGGCGGCTCAGTCAGTTGAGCGTCTGACTCTTGCTTTTGGCTCAGGTCATGATCTCATGGTTCATGGGATTGAGTCCCTCGTCGGGCTCTGTGCTGGGCGTGGAGCCTGCCTGGCTTCGCTCTCTGCCCCTCCCCTGCGCATGCACATGCGCTCTCTCACATAAATAGGTACATAGATATATAGATAGATAATAAAAAAGGTTTCTGTTCTTGTGTCATGGCTGTAATATCTTCTCTTAGCTCTGTTTGGCTTTTGATAATTTTTTAAAGAACTTTATCCACTTCCATCTTGCCTCTCTCTCTCCCTCTCCTTCTGTCTCTGTCTCTCTCTTCCCCTCTCTCCTTCTGTCTCTCCCCCTCCCTCCCTCCCTCCCTCCCTCCCTCTCTCTCTCTCTCTCTCTCTCTCTCTCTCTCTCTCTCTCTCTCTCTCTCTCGGGAGTTTAGGACAATGATGGAGAACAGTAGAGCTAGGAACCCACCATGATCTAAAGGACGTTCCGGCACATGGAGTCCTCACCGCCGACTTCCTAGGAAAAAGTCCCCCGCTTGGGTTTAGCTCAGCGAGCTGCAGGTTTTGGCGGCTCCCGGGGGCGGGGGTCCCTTGGCCCGAAGCGGCTGGACCAGAGATGCGGCGGGATCACCGGAGCCCGGTGAGGAGGAGACCTCGCGCGCGGAGTCTTGAGCGGCAGCCGTCCGGTGACTTAGGCGGCTGTCCCACGCCCAGGACAGACGACGTTGTACAAGGACTGGAATAAGAACAAGGCGGCAGATTTCTGGGGCATCTTGCCATTCCGGCCTCGCCGCGAGCTTCCCACCCAGACGCAGGCCTCCCCCCCCTCCCCCCCGGGGGGCAGCCGGGCCTCGACGGAACCTCTTCCAACAGGGCCACAATTCCCGAGGCCCCTGAAACCAGGATGAGGGAAGGAAAGAGGAAGAACTCGCCAAGTCTGCGCTGAAGTTCAGAGTCCGGATGAAAAGACTCCTGGCCCCGAGTCGGGCGCCAGATGATGGGGTTTTGGGGAAACGGCGGGGGCTCGGAACCAACCGCTGAGAAATAATTCTTGAAAAGTCTTTGGTGCAAAAAGGCGGTTGTATTCGAGCAGGGCGAGCACTCCCTCCGCCTCGCTCTCTCTTCTCCAAGGTCCCCTCCTGGTTGGCGTCAGTGCCCCGCTGGGCACTTCCTCTGGCACCGGGCGCGGCTCGCCTGCCTTCGTGTTCCCGGGAAACCGCGGACGGGGGGGACCCCCTGCTGGAGGGGGGCCGGCTGCAGACCCTCTCATTTCGTGCTGGGCCGCGTGGGTCCCGTCCCTCGGCCGCGCTCAGCGCCCTCGGGCAGGAGGCCTCTGGCGGCCCCGGGGCCGGTGTTCTGGAAGCTCGGAGTGGGGCTGGCGGATGCCCGGCCGGCGCCTGGTGTCCGTGCCGGACTCGTGGCCTGGACGGGGGAGGAGGCCGCCGCCCTGAAGGACCCGGGGCGACTTTCCCGGCGTCCAGGGCTTCTCTGCACCTGCGGTCCCATGGGGTTCGGGCGCCTTCCGTCTCCGGGGTTTCCGTCTTTCCCACCTTGTTGCGCAGGCGTCACCTGACGGCGCCCAGGCGGGGAAACGTGTTGACACCTTTCGTCTCCGGTTGTCACCTCCCCCGCTGCTTTTATTCGCGTGGGTTTACTTTTGAAGAGACTCCTCCACTGTCGCTCCGGGGGGACGTGCGGAGGAGGTAAAGGTTTGACCGCTCGCTCTTTATCTGAAGCAATTGCAGCGTCTCTTGCACTGAGAAGTAGGGCCCTCGTCCTGATGATAAAATATTTTTAAAGTTTATTTATTTATTTTTGAGAGAGAGACGGAGAGCGAGCGGGGAGGGGCAGAGAGAGAGGGAGACACAATACGAAGCAGCCCCAGGCTCTGAGCGGTCAGCTCAGAGCCCGACATGGGGCTCGAACCCACAGACTGTGAGATCACGACCTGAGCCCCCCAGCCGCCCCCACAGCCTGAGTCTTGTATGCTCTCCCGTGGGAGTGGTCTGGGACCCGGGAAACAAGTGGTCAGAAGCGCCGGGGCGAAGTTTTCCAGGGACGCCTGGGGGCTCAGTCAGTTAAGCGTCATGATCTCAGGTCATGATCTCATGGTCTGTGGGCTTGAGCCCCACCTGGGGCTCTGTGCTGACAGCTCGGAGCCTGGAGCTGCTTCAGATTCTGTGTCTCCCTCTCTCTGCCCCTCCCCTGCTGCTCACACTCTGTCTCTCTGTCTCTTTGTCTGCCTCTCAAAAATGAGCAAAAATTTTTAAAAAATGCTCTTGGGAACACAGGCGCCATCTCTGTCCTCACAGACTCTTGGAGTGATGACACCTGTCACAAATCCCGGTGAATGTGTGACCTGACCTTGTTCTTCAGGCTCCTCTTTCTGTGAACATAATCTGTCTTCAATTAGAATGTTTACAAGCATTTTGCTTTTCAGAATTTTTCATCTTAGATTCTCGTGGCTGAGGCCACCGGGGGCCCGACACCGCACAGCCATGCTTCCGCGGCGGCGTGGGCGGGTTGGGGTGACGCCAGCCGCTCTCCTTCCCTGTTAAATCCACGCCCTGTGTCGAGTCCAAAGTGAACTCGCCCAAGGGAAAACGTCTAATTCCTTGTAAGCTGTTTGCAAGATTGAGTATCATTTTTCAAATGATGCCGTCATCACTTGGAATTTCACTGAGATAAAACCACCCACAAAAACCCTTCTGGGTGCCAACTTTTTCAGGGGTTGTGAGTTTGCAAAAGAACCTGGATCTCCACTTCCAGATCCCCAGTCCAAGCCTCTCAGCAGCTTTTCCTTAAGACATTGTCGCCTAGAAGGTTCTATTAGCATTTCCAACGACCAGAATCCCAATAACTTCACCCCGAGGGCATCTGGCGTGTGAGTCGGTGTCACGGGTCCTTGGTCCCGGAGGTTTGGGTTATGCCCTATGAACGATTTTATGTATATAATTGCGGGGGACCAGCCCACGCACCCCAGTCGAAAGGTCCCTGAGGAGGGGGTTGGTGTCGCGCGATATCGATAAGAAAGAAGACAGACGATGTGAGTGGTGGGAAAGCCACACTTTACTAAGGTAGGCAGGGTCTTAGGTGCCATATTATTTTTTTTTTGTTAATGATTACCTAGCGTATGGTTCTTGAAAAAGTAAAAACATGTTCTCGGAAGGATCATTTTTTATCACAGAAGAGAGAACAGCCGTGAGAACAGAAGTAAAAAAACAGGCATGAGGGAGTCTGTCTCTCAAAGAATTTTCTTTTCTTCAAGGCCCTTGAGCAGTGATGTCTGGGCAAGACGCTTATCATCCAAGAAGTTAATTTGAGACAGAGGACTGTGTTTGCCCCAACAGCAGGCGATGAGCTGGGAACAGAAATCATGTGAGGAGAAGCAGGCGCCACTGACTGACCCAAGGTGATTCGAAACGTAAAGGCGTCTGCCTTTTTGCTTTAGCAAAGCAACGAGAACATCACAGACAGGACACACAGAAGCCACATGTGCGGCCCAGGAGGCCAAATGTTGTTTCACAGTCTTTTTTTTTTTTTTAATTTTTTTAACGTTTATTCATTTTTGAGAGAGAGTGCGCAGGCAGAGAGAGGAGGAGACACAGAATCCAAAGCAGGCTCCAGGCCCTGAGCTGTCAGCACAGAGCCCGACGCGGGGCTCGAACTCACGAGCTGTGAAATCATGGCCTGAGCTGAAGTCGGACGCTCAAACGACTGAGCCACCCAGGCGCCCCTCTTTCGACTTGTGACTTGTTCCGCAACTTCCCAAATAGTTCTCCTGTGCCCCGGAGGCAGTGCCGTCAATGGTCGGTCGCTATGATGAGGTTTTTCGGCCTAAGGGCCCCAACATATAATGCACACATGCGGCTCTTACCCGTCACAGTGAGTCAGACACAAAAGAAATTAATTGCTTAAATTCTCTGTTTTTACCTATTTCGTTTTAAGACCTGACTCGGAAGCCAGAACCAACATACAAAGAAGTCCCCCACTTGCTGCCTTCTTTCCTTGTGGCGTTCACTATCTTAGCCAACTTCTGTGAACATAAAAATGACTGATCCTTACAGATCTGCCCGATCTACCAACTGCCCGTTTATAATTCGAAATGATTCAAGCATTTTCCACGAGGCATTCCTCCTTGCTAACTGACTATTTCCTAGACCCGACTCCCAGACAAAACACGTGGGCTTCACAAGGAAGTCCGGGGTCCTCGGCACGTGGCGTGTTGGCTGGCGCCCCAGGTTGGGGCTGTTGGCCGGAGCGCGGACTGGGGGCTGGGGTTCGGAGAGCGTCCGGCCACGCAGCAAGGTACCAGGAAAGACCATGGCACCCAGCGTCATCTTGGCAGGGACGGGGCATCACGCCCACGACATTCTTCTGGTCGAGGCCCTCACAGAGGTCCCCTCAGCTACACCAGGGGCCTGGGCTCCACTCTTCATCAGGAAGAGCGACAGTGCAGCAAAAGGGCAGGAGCCTGCCAAGGTCCACCCCTGCCG
>PJEM01016847.1:0-24222 GCA_004023845.1 Helogale parvula | reverse complement strand
ACTAGGCGCCTTGAAAATAGGTGTGATGAATTAAAAAAGGCTATAGATGAGGTGAATAAATCACTGGAGGCAGCCACCTCGAGGACTGACGAGGCAGAGAGAAGAATAGGTGAATTAGAAGATATAGTTATAGCAAAAGAGGAAGCTGAAAAAAAGAGAGAGAAATTAATCCAGGAGCAGGAAAGGAGAATTCGAGATCTCAGTGATACAATCAAACGGAACAAAATTCCTCTCATAGGAATTCCTGAAGAGGAAGACAGAGAGAAAGGGCCTGAAGGGATACTTAACCAAATTATAACTGAGAATTTCCCAAATCTGGGGAAAGAAATAGACATTCAAATTCAAGAGGCACAAAGAACCCCGTTAAGAAGTAACTTGAATCGGCCTTCTGCATGACATATCATAGTGAAACTGGCAAAATATAAAGATAAAGAGAGAATTCTGAAAGCAGCTAGGGAGAAAAGGGCCTTCACATAAAAGGGAAACCTATCAGAGTGGTTACAGACCTATCTAATGAAACTTGGCAGGCAAGAAAGGAATGGCAGGAAATCTTCAATGTGATGAGCAGAAAAAACATGCAGCCAAGAATCCTTTATCCAGCAAGCCTGTCATTCAAAATAGAAGGAGAGATAAAAGTTTTCCCAAATAAACAAAAATTGAGAGAATTCATGACCACCAAACAGCCCTACAGGAAATCCTAAGAGGGACTCTATGAGGGAAAGATTGCAAAGAATACAAGGTGCCAGAGACACCACTGTAAACATGAATTCTATGGAGAACACAATGACTCTAAACCCACATTTTTCGATAATAACATGGAATGTAAATGGACTGAATGCTCCAACCAAACGACACAGGGGGCAGAATGGATAAAAAAAAAATCCATCTATTTGCTGTCTACAAGACTAATTTTCGACCTGAAGATACCATCAGGTTGAAAGTAAAGGGATGGAGAAATATCTAACACATGACTGGAAGCCAAAAGAAAGCTGGAGAAGCCATAGTTATATCCGGCAAACTGGACTTTAAAGTAAAGGCAGTAACAAGAGATGAAGAAGGACATTATATAATAATTATAAGATCTCTCCATCAGGAAGAGCTAACAATTATAAATATCTATGCACCAAATTCGGGAGCACCCAAATACATAAAACAATTAATCACAGAAAGAAACAATCTTATTGACAAAAATGTGCTAATTGCAGGGGACTTTAATACTCCACTGACAGTAATGGATAAATCAACCAGACAGAAAATCACTAAGGAAACAATGGACCTGAACGACACATTGGAACAGATGGAACTGATAGATATATTTAGAACTCTGCATCCTAAAGATAGGAAATTCACCTTCTTTTCGAGTGCACATGGCAAATTCTCCAAGATAGACCACATAGTGGGACATAAAGCAGCCCTCCATAAGTATAAACAAATAGAGATCATATGCAAACTTTCAGATCACAATGCTATGAAACTTAAAATTAACCACAGGAAAAAGTCTGGAAAACCTCCAAAAATGTGGAGGTTAATAACCACCCTACTAAAGAACGATTGGGTTAATCAAACAATTAGAGAAGAAATTAAAAAATATATGGAAACCAACGAAAATGAAAATACAACAATCCAAAATCTCTGGGATGCAGCAAAGCAGTCATAAGAGGAAAGTATATTGCAATCCAGGCCTTCTCAACAAACTAGAAAGAGCGCAAATTCAAAATTTAACAGGGTACCTACTGGAACTAGAAAGGAAGCAGCAAGAGCACCCCAAACCCAGCAGAAGAAAAGAAATCATAAAGATCAGGGCAGAAATAAACAATATAGAATCCAAAAGAAAGGTCGAGCAGATCAATGAAACCAAGAGTTGGTTATTTGAAAAAATAAACAAAATCGATAAATTTCTAGCAAGGCTCCTCAGAAAAAAAAGAGAGAGCACCCAGATAGACAAAATCATGAATGGAGAAGGATCTATTACAACCAATCCCTTAGAAATACAAGCAATCATCAGAGATTACTATAAAAAACTGTATGCCAACAAACTGGACAACACAGAAGAAATGGACAAATTCCTAAATTCACATGCACTACCAAAATTCAAACGGGAAGAGATAGAAAGCATGAACAGACCAATAACCAGTGAAGAAATAGAATCTGTTATCAAAAATCTCCCAACGAATAAGAGCCCAGGGCCAGATGGCTTACCAGGGGAATTCTACCAGACATTTAAAGCAGAGCTCATATCCATTCTTCTCAAAATATTCCAAAAAATAGAAATAGAAGGAAAACTTCCAAACTCATTCTACGAAGCCAGCATCACCTTGATACCCAAACCAGACAGAGACCCAGCCAAAAAAGAGAACTACAGACCAATATCCTTAATGAATACAGATGCAAAAATACTCAACAAGATACTAGCAAATCGAATTCAACAGCATATAAGAAGAATTATCCATCATGATCAAGTGGGATTCATTCCTGGGTTACAGGGATGGTTCAATATCTGCAAATCCATCAATGTGATCCATCACATTAACAAAAGAAAGGATAAAAACCATATGATCCTGTTGATAGATGCAGAAAAAGCATTTGACAAAATACAGCACCCTTTCTTAATAAAAACCCATGAGAAAGTCGGAATAGAAGGAACTTACCTAAACATTATAAGAGCAGTTTATGAAAAACCCAGAGCTAATATCATCCTCAATGGGGAAAAACTGAGAGCTTTCCCACTGAGATCAGGAACACGACAGGGGTGCCCAATCACACCACTGTTGTTTAACATCGTGCTGGAAGTCCTAGCATCAGCAATCAGACAGCAAAACAAAATAAAAGGCATCAGAATTGGCAAAGAGGAAGTCAAACTTTCACTTTTGGCAGATGACATGATATTCTACATGGAAAACCCAGCAGACTCCACCAGAAGCCTTCTAGAACTGATTAATGAATTCAGTAAAGTTGCAGGGTACAAAATCAATGTACAGAAATCAGTTGCATTCCTATACACCAATAATGAAGCAGCCGAAAGAGAAATTAAGAAACTGATCCCATTCACGATTGCACGAAAAACCATAAAATACCTAGGAGTAAACCAAACCAAGGATGTAAAAGAACTATATGATGAAAACTATAGAAAACTTATGAAAGAGATTGAAGAAGACACCAAGAAGTGGAAAAACATTCCCTGTTCATGGATCGGAAGAATAATCATTGTGAAAATGTCATTACTACCCAAAGCAATCTACACATCCAATGCAATCCCCATCAAAATTGCACCAACATTCTTCTCAAAGCTAGAACAAACTATCCTCAAATTCGTATGGAACCACAAAAGACCCCGATTAGCCAAAGTTATATTGAAGAAGAAAACCAAAACGGGAGGCATCACAATCTCAGACTTTAACCTCTACTACAAAGCTGTCATCATCAAGACAGTATGGTATTGGCACAAAAACAGACACATAGACCAATGGAATAGAATAGAGGACCCAGGACAGGGCCCACAGATGTACGGTCAATTAATTTTTGACAAAGCAGGAAAGAGTATCCAATGGATAAAAGACTGCCTCTTTAGCAGGTGGTGCTGGGAGAACTGAACAGCAACATGCAGAAGAATGAAACTAGTCCACTTTCTTACACCATACACAAAAATTAACTCAAAATGGCTGAAGAACCTGAATGTGAGACAGGAAACCTTCAAAACCCTCGAGGAGAAAGTAGGAAAATACCTCCTAGACCTCCACCGCAGCAATTTCCTACTCGACACATCCTCAAAGGCAAGGGAAATGAAAGCAAAACTGAACTCTTGGGACCTCATAAAGATAAAAAGCTTCTGCAAGGCAAAGGAAACAATCAAGAAAACTAATAGACAACCGACAAAATGGGAAAAGATAGTTGCAAATGACATATCAGATAAAGGGCTAATATCAAAAATATACAATGAACTCACCAAACTTCACGCCCACAAAACAAATAACTCAGTGAAGAAATGGGCAGAAGACATGAACAGACAATTCTCCAAAGAGGACATCCAAATGGCCTACAGGCACATAAAACGATGCTCAACATCACTTATCATCAGGGAAACACAAATCAAAACCACACTGAGATACCACCTCACGCCAGTCAGAGTGGCTAAAATGAACAAATCAAGAGACTATAGATGCTGGTGAGGGTGTGGAGTTTGGGCATCCTTTTACACTGTTGGTCGGAATGTAAACTGGTACAGCCACTCTGGAAAATAGTGTGGAGGTTCCTCAAAAAACTATCCATAGAACTCCCTTATGATCCAGCAATAGCATTGCTGGGGATTTACCCAAGAGAGACAGAAATGCTGATGCATAGGAGCACATGTACCCCAATGTTCATAGCAGCAATGTCAACAATAGTCAAAGCATGGAAAGAGCCTAAATGTCCATCACCTGATGAGTGGATCAAGAAGATGTGGTATATATACATGATGGAGTACTACATGGCAATGAGAAAGAATGACATATGGCCATTTGTAGGAAAGTAGATGGACCTTGAGGGTGTCATGCTAAGCGAAATAAGCCAGGCAGAGAAGGACAGAAACCATATGTTTGCACTCATAGGTCTAACAGGAGAACAGAAGAAACCTAATGGAGGACCAGGGGGAGCAGAAGAGGGAAAGAGAGTTGGGGAGAGAGAGGGATGCAAAACTTGAGAGACTATTGAATGCTGAAAATAAACTGAGGGTTTAAGGGGAAGGGGGAGGGGGGAAAGAGGTGGTGGTGATGGTGAAGGGCACTTATGGGGAAGAGCACCGGGTGTTGTATGGAAAACAATTTGACAATAAAATATTATGGAAAAAAAATTTCCCAAGAAACAAGAGTCTTGGGCCAGATGACTTCCCAGGGGAATTCTACCAGACATGTAAAGAAGAGTTAATACTTATCCTCAAAAATTTCCAAAAAATAGAATTGGACGGAAAGCTTCCATATTAAACCATGAAACTAGCATTACCTTGATTCCCAAACAAGACAATGACCACACTAAAAAGGAGAATGCAGACCAATATGAAACTTTATGAAAGTTTATGAAACTGGATTCAAAAATCCTCAACGTGATATGAGAAAATTTAATTTAACAATACATTAGTAGAATTATTCACCATGATCAAGTGGGATTTATTCCTGAGCTACAAGTGTAATTCGATATCCACAAATCAATCAACATGATATATCACGTTAATAAAAGAAAGGATAAGAATCATATGAACATGTCAATAGATGTAGAAAAAGACTTGACAAAATACAGCATCCATTCTTGATATAAATCCATAAAAGTATGGACAGATGGAACATACCTTAACATCATAAAGACCACATATGAAAGGGACACAGCTAATATCATCCTTGATGGGGGATAACTGAGATCCTTTCCTCTATGGTCAGGAACAGGACAAGGATGTCCACTCTAACCACTGTTATTTAACATAGCACTGGAAGACCAAGCCATAGCAAGTAGACAACAAAAAGAAATAAAGGACGTAGAAATCGGCAAGGGAGAAGTCAAACTTTCACTATTTGTAGACAACATACTATATGTAGATAACCGAAAGACTTCACCAAAAATTCATTAGAACTAATACTTGAATTCAGAGAAGTTGCAGGATATAAAATCAATATGCCAAAATCAGTTGTATTTCTAACATCAATAATGAAGCAGCAGAAAAAGAAATCAAAGATTCTATCCCATTTATAATTGAACCAAAACCAGTAAGATACTTAGGAATAAACCTAACTGAAGAGCTAAAAGGACTGTCCTCTGAAAACTATAGAACACTTATGAAAGAAATTGAAGAGGACAGAAAGAAAAGTAAAAACATTTCATGTCTATGGATTGGAAGAACACACATTGTTAAAATGTTGATATTTCTCAAAGCATCTACACATTCAACGCAATCCCTATCAAAATACCACCAGAATTCTTCATAAGCTAGAACAAACAATCCTAAAATTTGTATAGAACCATGAAAGACCCCGAATATCCAAAGCAATCCTGAAAAAGAAAAACAAGACTGAAGGCATCACGATTGTAGATTTCAAGCTCTACTGCAAAGCTGTAATCACCAAGATAGTACGGTATTGGCACAAAAACAGACACATAGATCAATGGAACAAAATAGAGAACCCAGAAATGGACCCATAACTATACAGTCAATTAATCTTCAACAAAGCAGGAAAGAACATCCAATGCAAAAAGACAGTCTCTTCAACAAATGATGTTGGGAAAATTGGACAGTGGACCTGCAGAAGAATGAAACTGAACCACTTTCTTAGATCATACACAAAAATAAATTCAAAATAGTCAACAATAGCCAAAACATGGAAAGAGCCTAAATGTCCATCACCTGATGAGTGAGTGGATCAAGAAGATGTGGTATATATACATGATGGAGTACTACATGGCAATGAGAAAGAATGACATATGGCCATTTGTGGGAAGGTGGATGGACCTTGAGGGTGTCATGCTAAGCGAAATAAGCCAGGCAGAGAAGGACAGAAATCATATGTTTGCACTCACAGGTCTAGCAGGAGGATAGGAGAGACCTAGTGGAGGACCGAGGGAGCAGAGGAGGGAGAGAGAATTGGGGAGAGAGAGGGATGCAAAACTTGAGAGACTACTGAATGCTCAAAATGAACTGAGAATTGAAGGGGGGGGGGAAGAGGTGGTGGTGATGGTGGAGGGCACTTGTGGGGAAGAGCACTGGGTGTTGTATGGAAAACAATTTGACAATAAAATATTATGGAAAAAAATAAAAAAATAAAAAACAAAAATATAAAATATAATATTGACATGTAAAAAAATATAGCCACTCATGTTTTCTTTGATTAATATTTGTATGATGTATCTTTTTAAATCCTTTTCATTTAACTTGCCTCTATCATTGTACTTGAAATGACCTTATTGTGGACATTATACAGTTATGCCATGTTTTAAAATCATTCTTCCAATTTCATCCATTAATTGGCATATTTAGGCTATTAACACTTAATTATTGATATGTTAAAAAAATAGATGAAAGATCTAAATGTGAATGAAAGTAAAATGTGAGGCAAGAAACTATCCAAATCCTAGAGTAGAACACCGACAGCAACCTCTTTGACCTGGACCAGAGCAACTTCTTATAAGACATGTTACCAGAAGCATGGAAACAAAAGCAAACATGAACTATTGGGACTTCATCAAGATAAAAAATCCTGAACAGTTAAGGAAACAATCAATAGAACTAAAAGGAAGCCTATGGAATGGGAGAATATATTTGCAAATGGCATATATGATAATAGATTAGTATCCAAAATCTATAAAGAACTTATCAGGGGCGCCTGGGTGGCTCAGTCGGTTAAGCCTCCGACTTCGGCTCAGGTCAGATCTCACGTTTGTTGGGTTCGAGCCCCGCATCAGGCTCTGTGCTGACAGCTAGCTCAGAGCCTGGAGCCTGCTTCCGGTTCTGTGTCTCCTTCTCTCTCTGCCCCTCCCCCTCTCATGCTCTGTCTCTCTCTGTATCAAAAATAAATAAAACATTAAAAAAAAAAGAACTTATCAAACTCAATACCCAAAAAACAAATAACCCAGTTAAGAAAAGGGCATGAGATACAAATAGATACTTTTCTAAAGAAGACATCCAGATGGCTAACAGACACATGAAAAAATGCTCAATATCATCAGGAAAATACAAATCAAAACCATGATGAGATATCACCTCAAGTCTGTCAGAATGGCTAACATTAACAACTCAGACAACAACAGATACTGGTGAGGATGCAGAGAGAGAGTAACTTTCTTGTACTACTAGTGGGAATGCAAACTGTTGCAGCCACTCTGGAAAACAATATGGAGGTCTATAAAATAGAACTAATCAACAATCCAGTAATTGAACTATTAGGTATTTATCCAAAAGATCAAAACTACTGATTCAAAGGGGCAAATGCCTTCCAATGTTTATAGCAGTAGTATTGACAATGGCCAAATTATGGAAAGAGCCTAAATGCCCATCGATTGATGAATGGCTAAGGAAGATGTGGTATCTATGACAATGGAATATTACTCAGCCATCACAACGAATGAAATCCTGCCATTTGCAACAATGTGGATGGAACTAGGCTGTATTATGCTAAGCAAAGTAAGTCAGAGAAAGACAAATACCAGATGAGTTTACTCAACTGTGGAATTGAAGAAACAAAACAAATTTAAGAAATAAAATAAATGAACATATGGGAAGGATGGTGGGGGGAGAGAGGGAAACAAACCGCAAGAGACTTTTAATGATAGAGAACAAACAGGGTTTATAGTTGGATATGAGTGGGGTATGGACTAGATGGGGGATGAGCAGTGAGAAGGGCACTTGTGATGAACACTGGGTGTTATATGTAAGTGATGAATCACTGAATTCTACTCCTGAAACGAATATTGAACTGTATGTGAGCTAACTAAAATTCATATTTAAAAAGTAAAGTGTAAAGAAATAAACTCTTTTCTAAACCATTCCATAAAATAAAACAAGGAGTTTATTTTGTATCAGATGCTACCTTCAGATAATAAAGAGAAAATGGAATCAGTTTCCCCCAAACTATGCTTAATGTGATCATAAAATTAATCTTCACATGTCTGTAGGGTGATTCTGGCTGGATCAAACTAAGGCACAGGTCACTGGAACTTATGTTGTATATTGATATAATTATTCCAAAATGAGGATTAAGCTGAGGTTTTCTGAAAAAGGCAATCTGAGCAGACAAGAGAAAAACATTATGGTTACATGAACTGGCGCACTGAAGATCTTCTCTCAAATTTCACTTAATTGTATTTTCAAAAAATTACAGTACTGTTCTACATAATGGTTTGAAAATGCACAGGAATTATGGACTCAGGTCCCTGCACTCATGGTCCATGCTTCTGCCTGACATGTATTCTCATCTGATATAAATTTGCAGGTGGATCTGAGGGAGGCTGGAAAGGCACAATCATAGGAATAGTGCTGGGATATGAGTTTAAAGGAAGAAACTATGTGTTTCTTTAAGTAAAAAATTAGTTTCCAATTCAGCCTTAAGGCAGGATTTAACCATTGGTGATATCATCTTTGTGTGTATATATAGAC
Organism: Helogale parvula; assembly: GCA_004023845.1. Lineage (NCBI taxonomy): Eukaryota > Metazoa > Chordata > Mammalia > Carnivora > Herpestidae > Helogale > Helogale parvula. The sequence goes on along the minus strand of PJEM01016847.1, from coordinate 15,110 downwards.
ACTCAAATATGTTAGTAAAAGTCAGTAAATTGGTGGTTTAATTAGAACTCTGAATATAGTGGGTTATTGTCGCAATAATAGAGTTTATCAGAATAATTAATGGAGTGAAAATAGTGAATAAGTGAATGAAGGGTTGCATGGTTACCCAGAGCTGATATGAAAAGGACCGGATCTTCTTCACTCTGGGTATTGAAGCTCTTAGAGAAAAAGTAGTAGTGTCTTCCTTTCCAATCATAAGGATGCTTTCTAGGCCACAGTGGAGGGCTGTTTTGTGTGCACTTACTGATTTTTCTTTCCCTGAGGGGACCTTAGACGTGGAAGATAGTTCCAGCCAATGTTGTTGGCTAAGTGGCCTTCCCCGGAGGTCTCTTCTAGGAGTCTAATTGGGAAGTTGTTAAAATCACGAGAAAAATCGAATTAGAAGTGCCAATGGCCCAGCAAAGCCAGCTGCTGGGAGGCAGCCTTGGACGTGGTTGGAATGTCTGCCATGATGAGGCATCTTGCTCTTCAGGGATAAACAATTATGTACTTACTGACTTTGTGAAAACACTTACAACATTTTAATAACATACTTATCTGTAAACTTTCTAATGAGCCCCAAGTGACCTTGGTTAAACAAGATCTTGCCTGACAACAGCAATTTCCAAAAGAGACCATTTTTAATTGCTTGGAAACTCCAAATGGGTAGCTTTGCAGTTGCTGTCTGCTCTGTGTGAAATTAGTGGGCTCCTTTCCGGTACAGGTCCCGATGCGCATACGTATTTAGTACACAGTTGCCATAATCTGGAGTCTCAGAGAAAAATAAACACTGTCTGGGTCTCCAGAGTTATTCTAGTTTCCTACTCTCTACATCAGAAGAAAGAATTCAGACTCCAAAATTTCAAATGTTTCCTTGTTTTGTGGTTAAGTGAACTGAAATAATCTAATAAAATACTCCAGAGTGATTCAATCCTTTGTTTTTGTTTTTTTTAATTTTTACCTATTTCATGAAAACAATAAACCATGAAGCTAAGTCTCAATGCAGCATATACATCAGTTAAGAATACAGCTTTTAGGGGCACCTGGCTGGAAGGGAGGGAGAGACAGAGAGACAGCGAGAGAGAGAGAGAGAGAGAGAGAGAGAGAAGAAAGAAAAATAAAGCCCTGGGGCACCTGGGCGCCTTAGTCGTTAAGCATCTGACTTCAGTTCAGGTCGTGATCTCACAGTTCATGGGTTCAAGCCCTGCATCAGGCTCTGTGCTGACAGCTCAAAGCCTGGGCCCTGCTTCAGATATGGTGTCTCCCTCTCTCACTCTCTCTACTCCTCCCCTGATCACACTGTCTCTCTTTGTCTCTCAAAATACAGCACACTTTCTTAATAAAAACTCTTGAGAAAGTTGGAATAGAAGAAACTTACCTAAACATTATAAGAGCAGTTTATGAAAAGCCCACAGCCAATATCATCCTCAATGGGGGAAAAACTGAGAGCTTCCGCCTGAGATCAGGAACACGACAGGGGTGTACACTCTCACCACTGCTGTTTAACATCATGCTGGAAGTCCTAGCATCAGCAATCAGACAACAAAAGGAAATAAAAGACATTAGAATTGACAAAGAAGAAGTCAAACTTTCACTTTTCACAGATGACATGATAATCTACATGGAAAACCCAGCAGACTCCACCAGAAGCCTTCTAGAACTGATTAATGAATTCAGTAAAGTTGCAGGGTACAAAATCAATGTACAGATATCAGTTGCATTCCTATACACCAATAATGAAGCAGCCGAAAGAGAAATCAAGAAAGTGATCCTATTCACGATTGCACGAAAAACCATAAAATACCTAGGAGTAAACCTAACCAAGGATGTATAAGACCTATATGATGAAAACTATAGAAAACTTATGAAAGAGATTGAAGAAGACACCAAGAAGTGGAAAAACATTCCCTGTTCATGGATCGGAAGAATAAACATTGTGAAAATGTCATTACTACCCAAAGCAATCTACACATTCAATGCAATCCCCATCAAAATTGCACCAACATTCTTCTCAAAGCTAGAACAAACTATCCTCAAATTCGTATGGAACCACAAAAGACCTCGAATAGCCAAAGTAATATTGAAGAAGAAAACCAAAACGGGAGGCATCACAATCCCAGACTTTAGCCTCTACTACAAAGCTGTCATCATCAAGACAGTATGGTATTGGCACAAAAACAGACACATAGACCAATGGAACAGAATAGAGAACCCAGAACTGGGCCCACAAATGTACAGCCAATTAATTTTTGACAAAGCTGGAAAGAGTATGCGATGGAAAAAAGACTGCCTCTTTAGCAGGTGGTGCTGGGAGAACTGAACAGCAACATGCAGAAGAATGAAACTAGTCCACTTTCTTACACCATACACAAAAATTAACTCAAAATGGCTGAAGAACCTGAATGTGAGACAAGAAACCATCAAAACCCTAAAGGAAAAAGCAGGAAACAGCTTCCTTGACCTCAATCACAGCAATTTCCTACTTGACACATTCCCAAAGGCAGGGAAATGAAAGCAAAAATGAACTATTGGGACCTCATCTCAAAAACTAATAAAAAATGTTACAAAAATGTAAGAATACAGCTTTTAAATTTTTTAATGTTTTATTTATTTTTGAGAAAGAGAGAGAGTGAGGCAGTATGAGCAGGGACGCATCAGAGAGAGAGAGGGAGACACAGAATCCAAAGACAGGCTCCAGACTCTGAGCTAGCTATTAGCACAGAACCTGTCACGGGGCTCGAACCCATGAACCATAAGATCATGACCTAAGCCAAAGCCGGATGCTCAACTGACTGAGCCTCCCAGGCGACCCAATAATATAGCTTTTAAAACTGGATTCTTTGAGTTTCAATTGTTAGATAGGCGACCTCAGAAAGCTTGTTAGCAATTCTGTGGCTCAACTGCTTATCCATAAAATGGTAGTATTAGTATCTCTCTATGTGGCTGGTGTGAAAATCGAGTAGGTTAATATATGCTAATCCTATTAAACAGTCACACATAATAAGCTCTAATCATTCTACCACCCAAAAAACAGTATGTTATTTTCTACAGTTAGTTATTTCTAATTTTATTTTTGCAATTATGTTTTTAAAAATTATAATTATTATACAGAAAATAAAAATGAAATTAAGAGGGACAGTTGGGTGGCTAAGTCAGTAACCATCTGACTCTTAATTTCAGTTCAGGTCATGATCTCGTGGTTTGTGGGTTCAAGCCCTGCATTGGGCTCCATGCTGACAGTGTGGAGCCTTCTTGGGATTCTCAATCTCTCTCTCTCTCTCTCAAAATAGATAAATTTTTTAAAAACTTTTAAAAATGAAATTAAGAAAACCATAATGATCTTGGCTAAGGATGTACTGGTATTTAGCAGTAATGTGTGACCTTAGACTCCAGTCTTCTGAACAAGAAGTCTGATGACACTTCCTGAGCATCACAGCTATTTCCATGCCCACCCATAATTGCTGTTACAGCCAATTCTTCCAGTGCTGCCAGGGTTGAAACAGAATGGAAAACTGCATGTGGAAGAAATAAGCATTGACTATTTTTCTTCACTTAATGTTAATCAAATTTCAAAATACAGGATCAGGTTAGCAGGTGGGTTAGGGAAGAACACTAGAATTCAAACTACTAAATTCAGTGTTTACCATTTTTTCTTCCAAAACTTCCAATCTGAGCTTAACACAATCAGAAACAGAAGTAACAGAGTTAGCACCATAGCACAGTCAGAGAGAAGTCTAGAAGCCCTTTGTTTCTAGCTCAGGGAGATGAAGAGGAATTCCTAATGTTGAGAATGAGGAATACCAAAATATGTCCCAGTCCAGGTTTTTGAGAACAGAACCAATAAGAAGAGTATACAGAAGAAGTTTATTTAAATCTCTGGCAGTCTGGACTCCCAGGGAGAGCTGAGGCTGCAGATCAAGCCCCAAGGCTTGCTGACTGAAGACCCACCGGAGAGCTGAAGTCCCAGATCAGCCCCTCCTGATGTCAAGCCCAGCCCAGGCTGTGGCAGCAGTGGGAACAGCACCCACAAGGGTAAAATTTCTGCTAGAGGGGACCCTACCTCCCCATCCTAGGGAGCCGCGGCGTTGTGAGGGTGGAGCTGGCCCCACTGAGGTCTTCTCTCTTCCTGCTGCTCCGCAAGCTGAGTGAAGTTGAGGAAGTTCATGGCAGAGCCGGGTAATTAGAGCTCCAGGTCTCTATCCAGAGGACCAAACCGGGGCCTCACAGAACCAGATATTACAAGGAGATAAAAGAGAGAGAACAAGTTTTGCATGTGTGCATCTGATACTAAAGAGCATAGCAAAAACTTGGAGAAGTAAAGTTTGACAGGAGCATCAGTGGGACTGATCTGAAGAACACTACAGAAAATTTGAACATTATTGAACTTACCTGGATTAATTGCTTACAAAGCCATCTAACTTCTCCATAGGATTTAAATCAGACCCAAAGTCTTATAACATTCAAAGCAATTAGAATACAATCCAAAATTATTCAGCATACAAAGAGCAACAAAAGAATCTCAACCTCCAGGGAAAGACAATCAACAGATGCCAATACAGAGAAGACAAAGATGTTGGGCTGTCTGACAAAGAATTTAAAGCAGATATAAAAATGCTTAAGTGAGCAATTGAAAATTATCATTAAAAATATGGAGTAATAGAAAGCCATAGCAAAGAATAGAAAATACAAAGAAAAGGCAAATGGGAACTTCAGAACTGAGCTACAATCATGAAAATAGATATTGTTGGATGGCCTCAGTGGCAGAATGGAGATGGCAAAGAGGGGGAATAAACTTAAATTTGGGTCAGCAAAAATGATCCAACATGAGGAAAAGGCAGAAAACATTGGGAAAAAATAAACAGAGCATTGGGAATCTAAGAGACAATAACAAAAGGTGGCATTTCTGTCACCAGAGTCCTGGGAGGAACAAAAAAAATATGTGATATTGAAAAAAATATTGGAATAAATAATAATGAAAATCTTCCTAGGTTTGGTAAAAGATATAAGTCTACAGGCTCAAGAAGCCAAGAGAACTCTAAACAAGATGAATTCTCCCAAATAATCTACAACCAGAGATAATAATAAAACTTAAAGAGGAAATACTGTAAACAGTCAGACAAAAACAAAAGATCAACGATAGAACAGTGATTGAATAACTGCAGATTACTCACTAGAAACTATAAAGGCTGGGGGTGCCTGGGTGGCTCTGTCGGTTAAGTGTCTGGTTTCACAGCTCAGGTCATAATCTCATAGTTCATGAGTTCAAGCCCCATGTCAGGCTCTGTGCTGACCAAAGCCTGGAGCCTTCTTCAGATTCTGCGTCTCCCTCTCTCTCTGACCCTCCTCTACTCACTCTCTCACTCTCTCTCAAAAATAAATAAACATTTTAAAAAATGAGAAACTATGAAGGCCAGAAAAAGGTGGAATGATTGTACACTGCTTTTTAAAATTTTTTTAAATGTTTATTTATTTTTGAGAGACAGAGAGACAGAGCACGAGCAGGGGAGGGGCAGAAAGAGAAGGAGACACAGAATACAAAGCAGACTCTAGGCTCTGAGCTGTCAATGCAGAGCCTGAAATGGGACTCAAACTCATGAACCATGAGATCATGACATAAGCCAAAGTCAGACACTTAACTGACTGAAACACCCAGGTGCCCCTGTACAGTGCTTTTATTCAAAAGAAAAAAGGACACAATTTTATGTTTAGTAAAACTATCCTTAAGGAATGATGCCAGATAAAAATATTCTCAGAGGAGTGAAAATAAGAGAAGGGATATTCACAAGAACTTACCTGAAAGAATTATGAAAGGAAGTTATTCACACAGAAGGGAAATAATACCAGAGAAAACTTGTAAAATCAGAAGTGAAGGAAAAGAGCAGAAATATTAAACATCTGTGTAATGATAGTAGATGATCTTCCTTTGACAAAGTTTAAAGAATTCCTTTGATCAAAGAAAGTCTCAAGGGAAATCAATAAATACCTGAATCAGATCAAAATCAAAATATAACTGTAACGTGTGAAATGCATCACAGGTAGGATTTAAATGCGTCCATTAGAAAATAAGAAAGTTTTCAAATTAATAATTTAAACTTAAGAAAATTGAAAAAGAATAGGAAAGGAATCCAAATCATGTAGATGAATGAAAATAATAAAGAATAGTAATCAATGAAATTGAAACAAGAAAAGCAACATAGAAAAATCAATGAACTCAACTGCTAGTTCTTTGAAAATAATTAATAAAATAATAAGCCTCTAGCAATATTACAAAGAAAACTAGAGGGAAGATAGAAATTAGAAATATCAATAACAAAATATCAGAAGCAAAAAATGTAAGAGTTGCCATGGGAAGGCAACTGAGCGGCCACCTTGCTGTGAGAGCTGCGAGCACTGACAACCCCCACCTGCAATCCTGGAGTGACCCGAGCCATTTGAAAAGCACCAGCGGCCATTTTATTGTGGGTCAGATAATAGTTCCAGGCACTGCCAACGACTGACGACCCCCACTCTCCAATCTGGACTGTCTCAAACTGGAATGCCTCACCATGGAATTCCAGCATCCCCCACCCCACCGAAGTGAACAGCCAATTGAATCCTGCCACCGTCCAAAGATGCCCCTACTTGGCTATTGGCCCACCTGAGCTCAAACCCGGAACTATTGCACCCATAAAACACCTTGCTCCCATACCAGGCACGACTTCCCTGCCTCCCCGCTCCAGAGTCACGGAACCTCGCCCGGGAATTGCAGACTCCAATAAAGGCCTTCTTGGCTCCATAACGTGGTCTTTCTCTTTCCTCTCGCCTCTGCCTCCATCTATCAAACCTTACAAAAGATGTCAGCTCTTACCATCTCTATCGACATTTTACTGTTGATAGAAGGTCTTAGTGCAAAAAAGAAAAAGAAAGATTGGAAAGGAAGAAGTAAAACTTTATGTTTGAAACATCATGTTGCCATAAAAATGCCTTTGGAATCTACCAAACCAAAACAAAACCTGCCTGAAATATGCTAAATGAGGTAAGTCAATCAGAAAAAGACAAATACCATACAATTTCACTCATATGTGGAATTTAAGAAAAAAAACAGATGAACATAGGGAAGGGGGGAAGAAAAGAGAGGGAAACAAACCATAAGAGACTCTTAATGATAGAGAGCAAACTGAAGGTTGAAGGAAGGAGGTGGGTGGGGGATGGGCTAGATGGTAGATGGGCATTAAGGAGGGCCCTTGTTGGGATGAGAACCAACTGCTGCATGTAAGTGATAGATCACTGGATTCTACTCCTGAAACCCATATTGCATTGTATATTAACTAAGTAGAATTTAGAAAGAAAGAAAGAAAGAAAGGGAGGAAGGAAGGAAGGAAGGGAGGGAGGGAGGGAGGGAACAAGGAAGAAAGGCAGTCACTAGTAAGAAAAATTAACAAGAAGACACCAAAGAGAGTTGCTCAGGTCATACAGACAAATTGTATTGGAACTGGTGTCTTTGAGAGATAAGACTTTCATTGATATCCTAAAATTTTTGATGTTGGTAAGTTTTCACAAGAAGGACAAGTGGAGAGAGCTACATAAAACCTCACTTCAGACGTGTGAACTGATGGATGCAGGAACTGTGGCATTTCTTAATTGTATGCAGAAAGACACAATTTTCCATTTCTAAGAGATGGTGACTTGTTTTGTTTTTGTTTTTTAAATCTAACCAGAAAATAAGATGTTTCCATCTGAAAACAGGAGGTTTGGTGAGAAAATACATAAATTTAATGATTCCCTTCCTCCAGACCCCACACCTTATGCTTTAGGTAAGGAGTAGACTTATGGGTTCACTTCAAGGAATTTGTGAACTTGGTTAGGCAGAGCCTAAACCCCTGACCAACTAAATAACATATTTTGTATATCTGTACTCTTTTCTTTTATGTTTTTAAACTTTTTTTTTGTTTATTCAGTTTTTGAGAGAGACACAGACTACAAGTGGGAGAGAGGGAAAAGAGGAGAGAGAGAATCCCAAGAAGGCTCCTCATTGTCAGCACAGAGCCTGAGGCGGGGCTCAAACCTGAGAACTACAAGATCATGACCTGAGCCGAAGTCAGATGCTTAACTGACTGAGCCACCCAGGCGCCCCTGTATTGTTATTTTTTAAATATATGTGGTTGTGGCTAATACAAAATTAATTTATTAAAATGTGTTACTGGGGAAAAAAGAAAAATTAACAAGGTTTCTGTAGATAATATTATTACATAAAATCATTTGCGTTTCTGTATTTTTAAACATCAGCAACAAACAGCTGCAAAATCAAATTTAAGCAAGAAACCCAGATACATAAGCATAAGCACAAACCATCAAATATTTTAGAATGAATTTCACCAACATGACATGAAGGATCGCCACACTGAAGACTACAAATCAATGCCAAACAATTTAAAAAGCACAAGTAAATGGAGAGACAAGACATGCTAATCTCTATCACGTAATCTAAAATGGGATGATGTGGCTCCCACGGGGGCAGAAATTGGTTCTCGGGATACAAAAAGATTCTTAGATGTCACAATGACTCATGTCCCTCCAAAGGACACAGTCCATGAACAACTACAAAGTATATCTGAGATATTAAATTTTCATGGGGATGGAATGATTAGGGGAAATATGATAAAGTTTTCTTAGGGGGATAATTGCAAAAGATGAGAAAACACTGCTCTATATAAACTCTCTCCAAATTAATCTATACCTTCAATGCTTATAAACATTCCAGCAGGAATTTTCCAGTAGAAACTGATGAACTGGTTTTAAAATTGATTGCTAAATACAAAGATACTTGGACTAACTAAAACATTCATGAAAAATAATAGATTTGAGTATATAAATCACATGTCAGATAAAGAGCTTGTATCCAAAATCTACAAGGAACTCACCAAACTCCATACCCAAAAAACAAATAGCCCAGTGAAGAAATGGGCAGAAGACATAAACAGACACTTCTCCAAAGAGGACATTCAGATGGACAACAGGCACAAGAAATGAAGCTCAACATCACTCATCATCAGGGAAACACAAATCAAAACCACACTGAGATACCACTTCATGTCAATGAGAGTGGCTAAAATGAACAAATCAAGAGACTACAGATGCTGGCGAGGGTGTGGAGAGACAGGCACCCTCCTACACTGTTGGTGGGAATGTAAACTGGTGCAGCCGCTCTGGAAAACAGTGTGGAGGCTCCTCAAAAAACTATCAGTAGAACTCCCCTATGGCCCAGCAATAGCACTGCTAGGGATTTACCCAAGGGATAAAGAAGCGCTGATGCATAGGGGCACATGTATCCCAATGTTCATAGCAGCACTTTCAACAATAGCCAAGTCATGGAAAGAGCCTAAATGTCCATCAACTGATAAATGTATGAAGATGTGGTATATATATACAATGGAGTATTACATGGCAATGAGAAAGAATGAAATCTGGCCATTTGTAGCAAAGTGGATGGACCTCAAAGGTGTCATGCTAAGTGAACTAAGTCAGGCGGAGAAGGACAGATACTATATGTTTGCACTCATAGGTCTAAAAGGAGAACAGGAGAAACCTAATGGAGGACCAGGGGGAGGGGGAGAGGGCAAGAGAGTTGGGGAGAGAGAGGGACGCAAAACTTGAGAGACTATTGAATGCTGAAAATGAACTGAGGGTTGAAGGGGAAGGGGGAGGGGGAAAAAGAGGTGGTGGTGTTGAAGGAGGGCACTTGTGGGAAAGAGCACTGGGTGTTGTATGGAAACCAATTTGACAATAAACTATTAAAAAACCCAAAATTATTATGGTAAATAAATGTGAGAGAAAACACAATAAATTTATGATAAATTGTAAATAAACAAATAAATAAATAAACAAACAAACACCTACCTCAAGAGTAACTACAGAGCTAAGTAAGTCTTACCTGACCATGTGCGCTCAGTGGATGGAATCAAAAATAGACAAAGTTGTGTGGGAGAGAAAGAGCAAAAATCAGCTTGAAATGATAAAGGAGAAAGCAGTCTCTCCATGATTCATGCCAAAGGGCAGACAGGGATAAACCATCTGCAAAGTCAGCAGGGCACGCGGGAACACTCAGGGGACAGCTGCTTTCTTACCAAGAGCTCCCAGACCACTACACTATCTCTGACTAGGGGCACCTACCTGCTAAACCAGCTGGCCGCGGGAGAGCACCGGGTCTCCTGTAAATCCCTGCTTCTCCCGAGCCCTCCTCCACAGCGCTGCCCATCTAGAACTGACCCCTGTTTCCCATAGACCCTACTCAGATTTCTTCAGATGGAAACCACACCGTACCAATGACGCTTGCTCCCCTTCTGTGGTCAAGTGTGGTGTGTACTGGCTGCTCTGGCGTGCCCTCCCTCACTGCAGATTGGTCAATCCGATTTTGGTCAGACTACAGCTTACACCTGGTGGTCCTTGGCTGACGAAGCTTCAACAGGACAATGTAAAGCATCCATATAGAACAAGATATATTTGGCTGATTAACTCTTGCCAAGGTGTCTAGATAATGTGAGGTGGAAAGGGTAGATTTTCAACAAGGTGTGTGGCAATAACTCAACAAAACACAGGTATCTTTTCAGAAAAAACAACAATAACCCTCAGCATTGCTTCAAAATTTAATTTGAGTTGGATCACAGACCTAAGTATAAAAGCTACAGGAAAGTGCTTTGTGGTTCTACGGTGTGCAAAGATAAATTTAGGGCACAAAACACATAGAACTAACAGTCACGGAAAGAAAAACATGATGACCAATTGGAATTCATCAAAAGTAAACGTCTTCGGTTTTTAAAAGACACTGTAAAGGAAAGTGGAATGTGGACAAAATACCTGGGAATATGAATCCCAAGCTGTGGAGGGGGAAGAGTTATTTAGAGTTTCTAAAGGAGATAAGGTTGTAGAAGGCAGTTGCTAAAACCCCAAGTGCACGGGCTGCAGAAAGTTGTCGGGTGCAGGGAGAGGGTCTGCTCAGCAGTGCGGTAGGAGGGGCACCCAGAAGTGACAGGTGCACAGGGACAGGTGCACAGGGGACAGGTGCACAGTGCAGCCACTCAGCCAGCACCAGACAGGGCACGTACAGGAAATGGAGACATCAACTAGTGCGGTGCGGGCGGCTCGCAGGAGCAGGAGGAAGGTGTCAGCAGGAGGCCTCTCCAGCCAGAGCCTCTTCTCCCTGCCCGCCAGCCTCCTACTCCCTGCCTTGCAAGCAGCTTCTTCTCCCCACTTCCAAGCCTCTGTCCTTTCTTTCATTTCCTCTCCCTTTTCTTTATTTCTTTCTTTCTTGCACCATTTTGCCTGCCCACTTGTCCTGTCTTCATGTCTGTCCCCTCAAGGTGATAACACAGATAAGGCAGAAACTCAGTACCTTCACTTTTAGTACATGTAATTCCTACTCTTGTCTAACTATAGTTACTATGCAGCAAGGAGTTTCTATCCTCCCCCTGAAATCTGAAGTTACTTTTCTGTATATTTTTCTCTAATTATGTGCTCTAAATTTTAGATAAAGATTTCCTGAATTCAAAGTACCTTACAATATAGTGACCTGACATGGGGGCTTATTTCTAGAAAAATACTTTTAGGATATCCCACTTCTAGGGCAGAGTAAGAAACATGAAGATGAATGGTCACCGACCCATGTAGCTGGTGGTGCACAGCGGGGTCAACACCGGTGTAACATGAACTCAGTGCACTGGTTATGATGCTTTCTTAGGAAGAACCAATACAGAAAGAAAAGCCAAAAGCATGATGTAAGTGATAGGAAGAGAAATATAATGAACATAAAAGAGTAGCATTAGGAAAAAGCATTTCACATTCTCAACATGTAAGAGGTGATACAAAAAGGAAGGAAGTACCAGGACTGATGTCCACCAAGCACATATTGCATGAAAGACTGGCACCATCTTTAGGATGAAGGCTTTGGTAAGGGACAGTCTCACAAAGAAGAAAATATCTAAAAAGTGCAACATCCATATTTCTTGCACAAACTGGCTGAAGCTCGAGAATATGGTCACGTAGGCTTCAGTGTGTCAGTTGGTCACTCTCTGTCCCCAGCCTGCAGTGAACTTGCAGGCTGAGCGTCATTACAGACAGCTGCAAGGGAAAAGCTAGTTATCTGACACAAGAATATTGGTTATAGGTGAGTGAGAGTTACATCTCAAGAGATGGTGGTGGCTGCCACCTTCTCCCCAACACCTTCACGGCCCCTTTGATGTCCTTATTCCTCAGCGTGTAGATTATAGGGTTTAGCATAGGGGTAATGACACTGTATAACACAGAGATTAGTCTGTCTTTCTCCAGCGAGTATGTTGAGATGGGTCGCACGTACGTGAAGATGGAGCTGCCATAATACAGAAGGACAATGATCAGGTGCGAGGCACAGGTAGAAAACGCTTTTTGCCTCCCTGCCGAGGAGCGGATCCTCAAGATGGTAGAGATAATATATAGGTAGGAGAGAATGATACCCAGGAAAGGAGCCCACCCAATGAAGACCCCAATGGACAGCAATGCCAACTCATTGATGGAAGTGTCCCCACAGGACAACAGCAGCAAAGGGGGGATGTCACAGAAGAAATACTGAAGCTGGTTGTTGCCACAGAAGGGCAAGCGGAAGGTCAGTGCCGTGTGCACCACTGAGTTGAGCAACCCCCCGGTCCAGCACGAGGCGGCTAAGCGGCTGTACAGAGCCCTGTTCATAATCACGGAGTACCTCAGAGGTTTGCAGATGGCAATGTAACGGTCATACGCCATGGCTGCCAGGAGCAGACACTCTGATCCTACAAAAAAAAGAAATGCAAAAAGTTGTATCACGCAACCCAAATAGGAAATGCTCTTCTTCTCTGACAGGAGATGCACCATCATCTGGGGGACGTTGGTGGTGGTGTAGCAGATGTCGAGAAAGGCCAAATTCCTCAGAAAATGATACATGGGGGTGTGCAGATGTGGATCAGCCACAGTCACCAGGATAATGAAGATATTTCCTCCCAAAGTACAGATATATGTCAGGAAGAAGACAGTGAAAAGTAAAAATTGCAAATCATTTAGGTTAGAGAATCCCAAGATGATGAATTCAGACAGAGCTGTTTGATTGTTTCCTTCCATGATGTTGCCTGATAATCCTTTGGGGACCAGACAAAGAGAAGCACTGGTCACAGTGATCATGGGCTGCAGCGGCAATGGTCTGCAGGACAGGAGACAATGTCACAGAGGAGAGTCGTCCCCACGACTTCAGGTTCCAGCCCAGAGCAGCAGAATCCTCCGGAGCTCAAACCTACCACCAAACACAGACAAAAGTGTATCCAATGCTTCCTTTGTAAGTAAACCTCAAACACACACACCACGGACAGCATTTAATCAGAAAACCAACGCACAGAGGAGCAGTGTAGGTCCTAAGAGCCCTGCGTTAGCAGTGACGGGTCCACGTGTGTCGCGTCGTTGAGCTGTGAACAGTGTGTGCACGTGTCTCCAGATGGAAGCCTTCAATCTCCACCCAAACCCTCCACTAACGATTTGGGGTGTGTCCTTCTAAGCAATTTTTGGTGAGTAAATATTGAAAACAAGGCTCAGAAAGTACATATTCTAACCTGCGTTGTCCTCAATCACATATTCTGATGATTTCCCATGAGCATAAACGTTCTCCTGAATCATGATATTTGAGTTTCAAGTCTTCAGATGAATACAGAAAATTTTCATATACCCAACCCTAATAATGGATATTTATACTGTTATTTATTTAATTTGTTATGATAATCTTCAGTAATAAGCACGCTAAATTAGAAGTCCTGAATTTTGGGTTAGGTTACCTGTATTTTAATAAACTTTCCAAGAGATTCATTCCAATAAGTTAGAGACGAAGTGGTCTGAAAACTTGAAGAGCCATTTGGCTAATGCAGGGTGCAGTGTCCACGTGGACAGTCATGGCAGGACCCATGTGGAGGAGGCGCTCGTGTCCACACCAAGAGTCATGTTCCAGTTTCTAGATGAAAAACACTGAGTCTCAGCGAAATAAATGTCTGGCAGTGTTAGGAGGCCATTGGGTGGGGAAGAAAGATAGTTTTATCTTTCCAGAGCTTATATACTTTCAATTAAGTGTCTAAAAAATTAATTTCCCTTAACTGATGAGAACAGAATTCTCTCTAAAAATACTTTTAATATGATTTACACTCATACAATTGGATTATTTTCATTAGTTTCAAACTTTTTATGGATTATATCTCTGACTATTAATGGTGATATACTGTCAGTAGTGTCTTGATGGTTGAATGTAATAGTTACTCAACATCTGGTCTCTTACTTGAATATGTTATTTGAAAATTGACTCTCAGTGTAGTTGTTATTTCCTGGCCAGCTGTACATTAATCTAATGTTTGTAATCATGTTATTAAAGAATACTGCTCTAGATTTTTCAGTTAATGAAAATGCTTAATGAAATACACAAAGAATCCCTTAGGTCAAAAGGCTCAAGTTCTAATTCAAGAAGAATCAGTTTTGCAATTTGTTATCAAAAGCAAATTATAAGAGCTAACGAGAGAAGTAAACTGTTTAGGAATGAAGGGGGTACTAGGTCTGTGTTCAAACAGCACTGCGTCAACCGCCCTGTGCCCACGTGCCCAGGCTGCTGGTGCCGTTGTTTTCACTGCAGGCTCCTGTCCCTGTGAACTACTCTGGGCATTTCCAGAAGAATGAGAACATGCCAGATAAAGGCTTAAATTCCTTGAAGTCTCCAGGACAACCTTGTTCCATCAACAAAAGAATCCCCAAACCCTGGTCTCCACTCTGTCTTTTTTCTCATTCCTAAACTCTGCCTGTACTTTTAGTTTTCTAGCGCTTCCTCTTACTTCTGAGGATAACTTAGACCAACCCACAAGGCTAACCCACCTGTTCATTGATTCAACAATGCGTTTTGAGAACCTACTCTCTGCTGGGTCTGGTGGATTGTGCTAAAAACAAAAAGATGAACAACACAGAATTTGACCCTATTGTCAGGAGAATTCATATCAGGGTTATAAATTTACCAAACTGTAAATAGTTGCTTTAAAGGAAAACAACACAAGTCCAGAGATGTCATCAAAAAACTTCCCTGAAAAAACGTG
>PJEM01016846.1:0-24244 GCA_004023845.1 Helogale parvula | reverse complement strand
TTAAAAGTCATTCCTTTTTTGAAGATTAAAAGGACAACTATATGTTCTCCTGCATTTTTCATGAATCTGAAACATGTCTTTAATAATTCTCAATGGAGAAAAGTGTGTTTGAATGTATCCTTTGATCGGTCAGCACATTTTTGGTTGCACCGAAGCTGAGTTACAGCCTAGTGGTCCTTATGAGTACTACCCAATCACATATCAGGCTGCTAAAAACATGGCTCACAATTCTTAATGAACATCACAGCTAGTAAACCTAGGTATATTATTGTCTTTCACAGCCACTTTACACATTTTCTGTTAAATGTTTCTTCTTGGGTATTTCATGTACAAATGTTACACAATCAAACTAAAGAGAACGCAAACAAGGCAGAACAATATTTTCTTTGCCAAATGATGCTCTCAGAAATACTGATATTTTCCATGTCACAGATATTTATAAAATAATCTACAATGAATTCCTTTCAAATTAGCAATAAAAGGGAACAATCACTAGGAGACCAATAAGGGAGGCAACTCACTAGTATCTGGTATGAGATACTGATGGCCTGGAACCACCTTAGTAACAGCAGGGGGAGGGGTGGTGCAGAACCTGTTAAAACCTGAATGTATTTTAAAGGGAGTGACAACAGCATTTCCTGACAAACTGGATGTGAAGCAAGAGGAAGAGAAGAATCAAGATGACGCCTAGATTTTGGCCTCAGTAATGGGAAGGATGAAGTGTCATCAACGGAGGTAGAGAAGATTGCAGGATGGCACCGGTTGCTGAGGTAGGGCTTGGGAGATGGTGGTAGGAGTGGGATCTGCTGGATCTGTATCAAGTAGACCGCTGGATTTGGAATTTGGGAGACATACATTTGGGGAATCACTGGCCTATTTTAAAGTCTTGTGATTGGGTGATTTTTTTTTTCCCAAGTTGTTCTTCTCTTGGGCATCTGTGCAAGCATGGTGCCGTAATCTCCCTCTCACACTTCTTTCACCCATCACTCCCAATCGCCACCCCACTATTTTAAATAAATCTTTTTATTAGCCTTTCCATATAGTCCCCCAGTTTCTAATCATAAAGCTAAGAGAGGAAGCTGGGATTCTAACTCTCGTATCTAATTTTCGTCAGGCTTATTTGAGGGACAGAATTATGATTTCTAGTGTATCTGTTACCACTTGAATTTTTAAATAATTGGACATTACAGTTAACTAAAGAGGGATAAATACCACTTGGAAATCTAAAGGCTATGTTCTGCCCTGCCTTATTGGATACTGGTGTTCATTTAGACCAAAACAGAGCTTGCTACTCTCCTCTTCCTCAGCCGAGGCCACAGAGTAACTCTATCCTTGACAAGGTAGCACAGAACAGAAACGGTAGAAGGTGAAAGCAATCCATAATCACTTAGTACTCTGAAATTAAGAGATTTATTCATGAGCACGACCAAGGTCAGCAAAACTACTTAACTCTGGCAAGAACTTCATCTTTCAAAGTGTACTTTGTACAACAGGTTTGTGTTTATTTTTATTGGGTATCTAAAAGTTTACCATTATTGGGGCACCTGGGTGGCTCAGTCGGTTAAGCCTCCGACTTCGGCTCAGGTCAGATCTCACGTTCGTGGGTTCGAGCCCTGCGTCAGGCTCTGTGCAGACAGCTAGCTCAGAGCCTGCTTCTGGTTCTGTGTCTCCCTCTCTCTCTGCCCCTCCCCCTCTCATGCTCTGTCTCTCTCTCTATCAAAAATAAATAAAACATTAAAAAAATAAAATAAAAAAAATAAAAGTTTACCATTATTGTAATACTGTTCACATTTAAATATAATCTTTTCAATATGACAAGTCATTTGCTCAGAGAGTCCACAGTATTACTGTGGAGATAAGATGTATTTATTTATATAAAGAAGACAGAAAGCATAAGGAGAAAAGCATATCTGAGAAAAAAGAATACAAAGGGAGTTTTAGAGGACAGCATAATTATTCTAACTACGAAGAAAAAATTAATTTCTTTGTTTTATATGTGGCTGTTTAATATAAGATTTTAAAATTTTTTAATGTTTTTTATTTTTATTTTTTTTGAGAGCTAGAGAGAGCGTGAGCAGGGGAGGGTCAAACAGGGAGATACAGAAGCAGGCTCCAGGCTCTGAGCTAGCTGTCAGCACAGAGCCTGACGTGGGGCTTGAACCCATGAACCGTGAGATCATGCTCTGAGCCGAAGCCAGATGCTTAACCAACTGAGCGACCCAGGTGTCTTTAATATGAGTAAGATTTGACCAGGGTTAAGGGGGAGGCTCCAAAGAAAAGAAACAGCCAAAGCAAAGACATGTGTTCAGGAAATTATTAAGTTTGTACAAGGAACAGCACGAACTTTGGGCAGAGAAATGGTGAGAGCAGTGAGAAACAGAATTACTAAGGTTGGTCATATTCTTGCTTGTTAGAAAACACACACATAAAGGAATGACACGGATATTTTCATTGTTTTTAAATGTCTTATAATAAAACTAAAGCAGCTGCAACAACACACTACATTGTTGTCAAATACCCAAAACACACACATATGACATTTAAGTATTAGATTCTTTAGTATACAGTCAAACCACAAAATAGATTTTTCAAAAATTGTAAAGGGTTATGCAAACCTGCAAGTGAGGAGATTTAAGGTACTGCTTTAAATGAGTACAATTCACTGTCCTGGTCTAACAACAAGGAAAGAATTTAAAGCAAATGCATTCAAAATCCTTCACAGAATGCTAACAAAAGAATATTTAAAAATGGAATTCAAAAGCTTGTAATTTGATGTCTTATGTTTTAGTTGTGTGATGATCATCCTCAAGAATGCTATTATTATGAAAGAGTAAATCTGATGTGAACTGATTCCAGGAGTCAAATGATTCTATTTATAGACTTTTACCAACATTCCACAGAAAAAGTTGCTTAAACAGAATTTTGAGCAGAGCAGCTAGAGGCAGAGTTAGAAATGAACAAAAATCTGATATGCAAAAAAGCATCTTACTTAGAGCTTCCTTCCAATGTTCCCTTAAACTAAGACCCATATCCACACTTTCCCCCCCAGCTGAGGGAGTTTACTTTCTATTTGTCTCCATTTTATTTTTTGGCCTTCTAAATATGGTATTAAAAGGGAAATGATCATAACTGGCAACACAAATGATAAGAGAACGAAATAAAAGTATCAGGAAATCATCTAAAGACTTAGAATACCAACATCATTTTGACCTGAAAAATCTCTTTCCCTATTGAAGTACACATACAGAAATTGTAGTCTTACTATTCTGTATGTTCTATTAGAATGACTGACAAAAATCTATGCAGAGGTCACTGCTCCCAACTCAAAAGAATTTGATGAAGTTATTCTATAATACAGAATTCTCTAAAAAATTCAGTTCATATGTGCATACAAATATAGACACTGTTAGATAAATCATCTGGTATAACAATGCACAAATAGAAAAAAATGTTTGAACATTTTTTTATTATGTTTTTAATTTATTTTTGAGAGACAGAGAAAGACAGCACAAGCAGGGGAGGGTCAGAGAGAGAGGGAGACACAAAATCTGAAACAGGCTCCAGGCCCTGAGCCGTCAGCACAGAGCCCGATGCAGGGCTCGAACCCATGAACTGGGAGATCATGACCTGAGCCGAAGCCGGAAGCCAGATGCATAACCAACTGAGCCACCCAGGTGCGCCAAACGTTTTCTTGGTTAGTAAATAATTATAATTATAATCTTATAAATTATTTAAGATTCACTGGAAAATACAGTCTATCCTACAGATCAATTCCCAATTAAAAATTTTATACCTTATAAATTTTGTTAAACTTTTTAAAAACCAGTTTCTCTAATATAGATCAGGATAGAACAGCAATCCCATTTTGAAACAATGAGTAAATAATGAGAATTAAGACATCTATATTGTGTACATTGATAATGATAGTGCCTTCAGAGACATTAATGTTTACATCATGTATATTTTCTTGATAAAGCCAATTGTTCAACAGCATTTAATAAATGCCCACAAGCCTTTAGTCCTCAAGAATTTATATTCTGGTGTAATAGGTTCCAGACCTTGCTAATCATCAAAATCTCTAAAGTCAACCAGAAAATTTAGAAACATACTGACAACTGTCAGCTTCATTTCATTCCTTTTAATATCTGACTTTATTAATTTAGGATGCAATCTTATTTAAGAGAGGAAGTATAGTATAATGGTTAGGAATTCAGACTGAAGCCAGAATCCCTGAGTTAATATCCTAGGTTTGACATTTATAGCTTATCCTGTGATCTTAAATAAGTTTCCTAGCCTCTCTATGCTTCAACTTTTTCATCTCAATATGAGATCTCAATAGGTAAGGTTGTCGTGAGGATTCATGGAAAAAGCCCTTAGAACTGTTCCTGGCACACAGTTAAGTACAACACAAAAGCAGTGGCTATTATGCTCATATTGGCAGCACACACATAGAAGTGGTAGCTATTATTATTTAATAAGGTTTTTTTTCTCTGAAGAAACCAGATGTAGACAGTACATCTAATAAAGTCACTATTTCAGTGACTAATAAAGTCACTAGTCATCTCAGGGTACCTGGGTGATTCAGTTGGTTGAGCGCCTGACTTTGGGTACCTGGGTGATTCAGCTGGTTGAGCGCCTGACTTTCGTTCACGTCATGATCTCATGGTTAGTGGGTTCAAGCCCTGTGTTAGGCTGTGCTGACAGCTCAGACCTAGAGCCTGCTTGAGATTCTGTGTCTCCCTCTCTCTCTGTAGCTCCCCTGCTCATGCTCTGTCTTGCTCTCTCAAAAATAAACATTAAAAAAATTTTTTTAAGTTCATCCTCAATCACTTATTAGCTTTTTTTTCTTGAAAGGAAGAAGGAGCCTATATTAGAAGTACTGTAAATTTCAGAAAAATAAAACAAATTAGATTTTTAGGAATTTTTTCACATCTCTTACCTAGAAGTCATATTAGAAATACAGATGATTTAAGGTACAAGGTATCCTAAAATATTATTTTTTTCTTTAGTTCCTTGGGGAAATCTACCCCAAAATTTTAATAGATTCTATAGATTCTATTTATAATATGGTATTCCTAGTTAGCACAGATCTCAAATTTACACAAACTAGTTTAAAACTTTATAATCAATCCAGTTTGTACTTGCTGAGTAAACTATTCATGTGAAATTGATTACCTTTAGGTATGACATGAATTATTAGATGATGTTTATTTGAAGATACACATATCAACCAAGGCATCAGCATACAGTCTTAGAAATTTTTATTTGTAATAGAAGTTTACAGCATGCCAATAAAATGAAATTATGCAGACAGGCCCTCCTAATGAATGATGTATTTGTATGAGCTTTTCTTTACTAGAAGAGGAAAGAAAAAACATTTTTATTTCTTAATGATGACGTTTACTCACGCAAGTACACACATTCTTCTTTTTTTCTTTTAAACACTAAACACATGTAAGCCACCTATCCAAACCACAACCACTGGAATCTTGGTATGGCATCTGATCAATTAGGCTTCCGGTAGTTTTGTCTTGTTATGTATGTGCAAAACTCTTGAGGTAATTCCAAACCATGCATCTTGTTAACAAAACACCAGTAAGATCTGATTTTAACAAAGGTGGTATGTAGAGAATCTATTAGTAAAACTTAAAGTGGTTATGATTATTAAAGGCAACAGGGCTTATACGGCTAGACAATACGGGTAGAAGGAAACGGTCTTTAAGAATTTGCTCTCTTCTTTAGGAAACTTTCCTGGCCACCCAATCCAAACAGCATGGAAGAAATAGTAGCAGTTCCTATCATATCTTCTTTCATTCTTACCATATTCTAAGGAAGCTACGTACTTAATTCTTTTCATATATTAAGTTCCTCCTTTTTCATTTTCCTTCGGTGTTCACCTTTTCTACCAACTTTCTTTATGCTCATCAACAAAACCTGCATACCCAGGGTGCCTGTGTGGCTCAGTTGGTTGAGATTCTGACTCTTGATTTCGGTTCAGGTCATGATCCTACGTTTGTGGGATCAAACTCTAAGCTGGGCTGTGCACTGACAGTGTGGAGCCTGTTTGGAACTCTCTCTCTCTCTCTCTCTCTCTGTCCCGCCCTGGCCTGCACCCTGCACAGTCTCAAAAACTTATAAAAAATTAAAACAAAAATGCCTCTGTACATCCAAAAATTATGTCCAAATACTAAAAAATAGCTTTTATACCTCTGTTTTTGCACATTTCATCTAGAAGGTAATAGGTTTAAGGATATGAACTATGAATTTATTAATGTTCAAGAATAATGCTATTATAATAACAATCCCAATACTTGAAAAATATGAATTTGTTTACAATTCCAACCACATACCACAGGTCCACAATCTTTTAAAGGTGTCCTTCTGCCCTGCTCTGCTATGACAATAATTTATCAATTTACATTTTGCTTGTCACCAAAAAAAAAAAAAAAAAAGGTTTATTGGAGCTTCATTATGGGAAAAGAAAAAAAAACCCTCCAAAAAAAACCAAAGTCTTCTTTGGAACTTTAAATTATTAATGAGAGATTACTTTGGATCTGTATTTTATTCTCTAATCTTCATTATTTTCAGTAATTTTTTCCAACTATGATTCAAAGGAAGTGTCAGTTTTGTTAACTGGAATACTGAAATAAACTCAAATTTATAAAGTATCTGCCTTAGGAGGATTGGGGTAATTAGGAGAGCACACAAGCCTCCTGTCTCCTGAGTGAGGATTTTGGTGCAGATTCTGGAGATAGGGCACAGGACTCTAAAAGCTTCCTGGGTGCCAGTTGACCTGACACACAGATGAGAACTGCTGCCCCTAACAGAGTCAATAAAATGGTTATCATGGCCCAACCAAGCTGCTTCTTGTGCTTGCCTCATTTCTATGTCGATTAACTGATAGTAAGAACACCATCAGAGGAGTATGTATACCTTTATATTCTTCCCTAACGCTTAGATTTTTTTCAGCTTTATACCACAAGTGAGGTATTTTTCAAGAGATACGGCAATCCGAAAGTGTTAACAAGTAACTATTTATTCAAATTATAATAAAGTCATTTAGTATTAGAAAGGCAGAATGGCTATCAGAAATAACTTGAGACTGGAAATGAGACCTAAATAGTTCTTTTCTATTCATAAGAAAATGCTGAATAAATTGCACCAAACTGAAGATCTCACTGATGGTGCATTTAGAAATAAATTGCTTCACCCACCTAATAAGATTATTTTTATTTGTTTTTTTTCTTTCTCATTCCCAAAGTAAAGCAAACAACAAATGAACTTCCTATGCATTTTGTTTCTTCTTCCACACTTTCTATGAATGCCTCAAGCCTTGCGGGGAGCACCCTGATCTCGCAACCTGTCTGATATATGCATGTGTCATTAAGCATATAGCTTGTACCTACAAAAGATCCGGGGACTCACAGCAATTTTTATTTCCCGAAGGAGGGTCCAAACATCAAAAGCAACACTATTTCCTACATACATATCTCTTAGGCTGCAGACTTCTTAAAGACAAATATGCTTGAAAGTGGTATCTTTCTTAAAATACAACAATCATACCCTATTTCATCACCCCATTCAAGTAGTTGTAAAAATGTTCATCTTGAATGATAAAGTCTATTTAAAACCTTGATTATACTGCTTGCTGAACAATTTTGAAACCAAGTGCTAAGGTTCTTAAAGCGTTGTCATTTCTACTGCCACAGAGCAACTTCATGACAGTTTCTCTAGATCACACAGAGCCTGCATTGTATTTTGCCAAATTAAACTATACTGGAGGAATTAGCAACAGAAATGAATTTTATAGTAAAGGTCATTATAAAATAGCAGGTTTTACTTTTTCTCCCTCCCAACACAAAGTTCCAAGTTCCTGAAAAACATCTTTTACTACTTCTGTCTGCAAAAAGCCCAAGAAAAAATATTACACATTTTCAAAAATGAACTCAGCAATTTCTTTACCTTTGAAGACTTATAATTTATACAAAGACTGGAAAACTAATAATATCAAGGGTGACTGGCATTTACTTTGTCTTTGGAGAACTGGATGAAAAGTTCAATGAAGATTATTGCAAATTTTCGATTTCTAGAAGAAGGAAATACATAGTTTTCCAGAGAGAAACTGACTTTAATTATGATGATATAATTCCACATAACCATGATCTGAAGCTATTTATGAAAAATATTTTTGTATTTACTAATGCCATTCTCTGCTGTTCCTCAAGTATAACCTCCCTACTTATATTTTCAAGTAGGAAAAGTAAGAATTCGAAAAATACGAATTCAAAAAATAAGAATCAGATCTATAAATACAGAGAATAAACTGATGGAGGGGGTTCTTCCTTCTCAAAAAGGCAGAAGGAGGCATCTTTGAATAGTAAATGATTTTATTTTCAAAAGGATATATTAGGATACATTTCTTGTGAAAATGTTAAAAATGACTGATACATATCACCCAAAGAGGATAAATATCTTAACCTCTTACCAAATGATATGAGACATAAAACCCCCTTTTAATTTCTATATTTGAGAAAAGAAATAGAGAATTATAAAATGCTTTCTTTAAAAAGTTTAGTTACATAATGTTAAATCTCAGAATGTTGAGTAAAAGAAGTCAGATACAAAAGAGTTTACACTGTATGATTCTATTTATATAATGTTTAAAATTAGGAAAAAATCTATCTGTGTAACATGTCATAATAATGATTATTCTTGGTAACCATAAATTATCTAGGAAAAGAAATAAACCCATACTTACGTGGCTAATTAATATACAACAAAGGAGGCAAGAATATAACAATTGGTAAAAGACGGTCTCCTCAACAAATGGTGCTGGGAAAACTGGACAGCTACATGCAAAAGAATGAAATTGGACCCTTTTCTTCCACCATACACAAAAATAAATTCAAAATGGATTAAAGACCTATATGTGAGAACTGAACCATAAAAATCCTAGAAGAGAACACAGGGAATAATTTCTTTGACATAGCTGTAGCAACATTTTTCTAGGTATATTTTCCAAGGCAAGGGGAACAAAGGCAAAAATAAACTATTGCAACTACATCAAAATAAAATGCATTTTCATAGAAAAGGAAACCATCAACAAATAAAAAGCCAACCTACTGAAAAGAAGATATCTGTAAATGATATAACCAAAAACAAGTAAATGATATAACAAAGAACAAGCTACTATCCAAAATGTAAAAAGAAATTATACAACTCAACACCAAAAACAAAGCAATCTTATAAAAAATGGACAGAATACCTGAAAAGACATTTTCTCAAAGAAGACATACAGATGGCCAACAGACAAATGAAAAGATGTTCAACATCACTAATCAGCGGGAAATGCAAACCAAGACCACAACGCTATATATCATCTAACACTTGTCAGAATGGTTAAAATAAAAATACAAGAAATAACAAGTGTTGATGATGATGTGGAGAAAAGGAATCCCCCAAGCATTAATGCTGGGAATGTAAATTGGTGCAGCCACTGTGGAGAATAGTATGGAGGTACCTCAAAAAATTAAAAATAGAAATACTATATGATTCAGTAATTCCACTCCCAGGTATTTACCCAAAGAAAATGAATACACTAATTCAAAAAGATACAGGCACTTCTCTGTTTACTGTAGCATTATTTGTAATAACCAAGATATGGAAGTAACATAAGGAAGATGTGGTACACACACACAAACACACGCACACACACCAGAATATTACCCAGCCACAAAAAGAATGAGATCTTGCCATTTGTGACTACATGAATGGACCTAAAGGGTATTATGCTAAGTGAAATATGTCAGAAAAAGACAGATACCGTATTATTTCACTCATATATGAAAACTAGAAAAAAATAAATAAGCAAAAAATAAGAATCAGATCTATAAATACCGAGAATAAACTGATGGAGGGAGGTGGAAGGTGGGCAAATGAGGGATGGGAAGTGGGAAATACAGGTTTCCAGTTATCGAATGAGCAAGTCATGGGAATAAGAAGCACAGTATAGTTAATAATACTGTCAGAGTGTTGTATGGCAATAGGTGGTAGCTACATTTGTGTTGAGCATAGCATATCATATATAGAAGTTGAATCACTATGCTATATATACCTGAAACTAATTTAATATTGTGTGTCAACTATACTCAAAAAGAAAGGGGGGTGGCTCCTGGGTGGCTCAGCTGGTTAAACCTCTGACTTCAGCTCAGGTCATGATCCCATTGTTTGTGAATGCGAGCCGCATATCAGGCTCTCTGCCGTCAGCACAGAGCCTGCTTCGGATGCTCTGTCCCTCTCTCTCTCTCTGCCCCTCCTCCACACATGGACGCTCGCTCTCTCTCTCAAAAATAAATAAACATCATCTAAAAATAATTGACTAGGAAGCATGAGACTTATCAGGTGCTGGAAAAGTTCTATATCTTGATCTGGGTGGTTGTTGTATGGGTGTGTACTTTCATAATATTCATCAGGCTGTACAATTAACAATAATGCTCTTTATTAAGCTCTTTATTTTGTAACTTCCAGTTATAAAAAAGAAAAATGTTCTTTACTATATGTATCTCAATATTTTAAAAGTCCTGTAACTATAAAATTTAAACAATGTATATTGTGAGTAAAATCATATTTATCAGCCAAGGATGAGGCTAGAAAGCATGGCCTGTAGTAAGTTTCCTTCATAAATGTATGACTTTATGTTTATAAAATAGTCTGTCACATCTAGAGCCAAAAATATTTCAAATCAAAACAGTGTATTGACTGTGTATTTATGGGGGAGGGGTGGTTATACTTTTAAGCAATGGACATTATTCATTTTAAGAATGGTAGATATTAATGTCATGTTTTATAGTTTGTTTCTAGGGAGAAAATGGGGTAATGTTTTCTGGTTCATACATATTTAACTTGAAGGACCTGTTAGTTGTGGCTTTATAAAGGCAGGGCAAGATGTAGCTTGTCAAAGACAACTGATACACCCTGTTAATCAAGAAAATTATGATTGTAGATAATTAGGAATGTAATATAAAGAGGCTAGTTAGGATTTGGTCTTTTAACAGCTGCACAGACTATACAAAAATTTACTCAAAAGCTTTTAATCCATAGGAACTTTCTATATTTCCTGTAAAGTCTTATAAAACCAGGAAATTAGTCTGAAGTTCAGTGCTTTGTCTCCCTTCTCATACATGAGGTTCTACCAGATGGGAAGTTTTACATTTCTCTCTTTTTGTTTTGTGATTATCCTTAAAAATTTTAAGGATATTTGATTATGCAAACTCTAAAGTCAATAAACCGACCATTCTCATAACTCTTAAACTGTTTTTGCCTATCATCTACCCTAGTCTAAATGTTATTTTATTCATCATTTTAAATTTGACATCATTACTATTGATGTTTTAATACAGCCAATGCCTATTTAGCATTACTGTCAAGTTAATTAATCATTCTGCCTATCATTCCTTCTGGAAGTATTCTTCCTTCTGGGCTACATTTCCTTCTTCCAGAGATACATCTTTAGGAGTTTCCTCAGTGATGTTTTGTTAATGGTAAATATTCAGTTTTTATGTTAAAGGCTTGACCTGTTTCTTTGAACCACAGTTTAGGAGGATATTAAATTCTATTTTCACATTCTAGTACAGTAGCTATTAGCCACATATGGCTTTTAAGAACTGGAAATGTGCTTAACATAGCAGAGGAACTGAATTTTACATTAAGTCTAAATTTTAAAATGAAATTTAATCATGTATCGGGGACCTTTTAAAAGTATATGCTTGCAGGACCCCTGGTGAGTCCTTGCCTAAGCATCCAACTCTTGATCTCAGATCAGGTCATGATCTCACAGTCGTGAGATGGAGTCCTATGTTGGGTCTGCACTGACAACGCAGAGCATGCTTGGGATTTTCTCTCTTCCTCTGTCTCTCTGCCACTCCCCCATTCTCTCTCATTTTCAAAAATAAACTTCAGGGGTGTCTGGGTGGCTCAGTCGGTTAAGTGGCCGACTTCGGTTCAGGTCTTGATCTCATGGTTCGTGGGTTCGAGCCCCGCATCAGGCTCTGTGTTGACAGCTCAGAGCCTGGCGCTTGCTTCAGATTCTGGGTCTCCCTCTCTCTCTGCTCCTCCACTCATTCTCTCTTTCTCTGTCTCAATAATAAATAAAAACAAAATAAAAAGGAACTTTAAACAAAGTATGCTTCCAACAACTTGAGTATCTAAATAATTTTTTAATCAATACAGTTTATAAAACCTAAATATTTTAGATGAAATTTAGAGTCTGAATTGAGATGGGCTGTGAGTGTAAAATAGATTTTATATTAGCATAAAAAAGTATATACCTTTTTAATATTTTTATATTGATTACATATTAGAATTGTTTAATATACTAGATAAAATAAACTTCATCTATTTCTTTTTTAACTTTTTTAAATGTGGCTCCTAGATAATTTTAAATTACATATTATATATTATATTGCCATTAGACAGTGTTGCTCTAGGTTATTATTCTTCAATGATTTTTCCCTCTTTTATTATTTTTAAAATAATTATAACACATTCTCATAGCAGTTTTAATATTTTACTAAATTCCAATTCTATCATTGCTGCTATATAGTTGCTATTAGTCTAATTGTTTTTTCTTTGTAAGTAATCCATCTTTCCTTTTCTGATGGCTTTAAAAATCTTCTCATTATCTATTGTGTTCTGTATGCCCAAGCTCAGAAATCTAGGTATGAATATATTTTTATTTTGACTATGACTAAAACTTCTAGATAAGAAGATTTATGTATTTAATCAACTCTGGAAAATTCTCTCCTACTATATTTTCATTTAGTGTTCTCTTTCTCATTTTTTCTAGAGCTTTCTTTAGGAATTCATATTAGAGGTATGTTAGACCTTCTCATACAATCTTCCATGATCTTTTAACTCCCTTGTATTTTTAGTACCCAGGTGAACTCCTCACTTCTATATCCATATTACTAATTTCCTCTTTAAAAAGTAAAAGAACCTGTGTTATCTACTGTTAAAGATCTCCTATGAGGTTATAAATTTAGGACCTATATATTTAATTCCTAGATGTTTTCATTTTTTTCCATCCTGCCTGTGTTAATTTGCTAAGGCTACCATTACAAATATCAGAGCCTGAGTAACTTCAGTGAATGACTTTTCTCACAATTCTGGAGTCCATAAATCTAAGAGCATGGTGCCAGTAGGACTGGTTTCTGGTAAGGCCTCTCCCCTTGGCTTGTCAGTAGTCATCTTCTCCTTGTGTCCTCACATAGTCTTTGCCCTGTGTGTTAGAATTTCTGTGTGTATGGATTCTAATTTCTTCTTCTTATAAAGACATCAGTCATATTGGATTGGAGCCCATTCAAATAACCCCATTTTAACTTAATTAACCTTTTAAAGGCCCTACCTCCATATACAGTCAAATTGTGAGGATCGGGGGACAGGACTTCAATACAGAACTGTTGAGAAAACAAAATATAGTCTGTAGCACAACCTATTTTTAAAATGTTCAGTGTCTTGAACTTTGTTTTTCCATCTCTAATCACTTTAATATATTAAACTTAATATACTAATTTATATATACTTATAATTCTATTCTTAAGAGTTAGATGACAATTTTTTAAGGTGGGGAATCTATTTCTGCAGTTTGATCAGTGAAGAGAAAGATACACCAAGGCAGTCAGGGTCGGCATTTGACTGGAAAAGAATTTCTTTTCATTTAAAAAAAAATTTTGTTTTTGAGAGATAGGTGAGCAGGGAAGGGCAGAGAGAGAGAGAGAGAGTAATGAAAGGAGGGGGAGAGAGAGGGAGACACAGAGAATCTAAAGCAGGCTCCATGTTCAGCAAGGAGCCAAACGTGGGACTTCATCTCATGACTGTGAGATCATGACCTAAGTTGAAATCAAGAGTTGGACACTTAACTGACTGAGCCACCCAGCTGCCCTGGAAAAAGATTTTCTTTTAAAAACACAGAGTTTGAGGGCAACCAGGTGGCTCAGTTGGTTAAGTGTCTGACTTTGGCTTAGGTCATGATCTCACGGCTGGTGAGTTCGAGCCCCACATTGGGCTCTGTGCTGACAGATCAGGTTGCTTCTGATTCTGTCCCCCTCTCTCTGCCCCCTCCCGCTCACGCTCTATCTCTTTCTCTCAAAAATAAATAAGTGTTAAAACTTTTTTAAATGTATAAAAACACAGAGTTTCAAATAAATAAGGAAAAAAAGGCAAGTTCTAAATTGAAAAATAATAGAGAACATTTGATATATTTTTAAAATAGCTTTATTAAGCATAATTGACACACAATAACTGCATATACTGATGGAATACAATTTGATGTTCTGACATATGAATATACCTGTGAAACTATTATCACAATCAAGATAATAAACACATTTATCACCCCCGAAAAGTGTCCTCATATACTTTGTAATTCCTGCAACCTATCCCTTCTTATCTCTCATCCCCAAGTAACCACTGATCTGCTTTATCATTATATGTTAGTTTTCATATTTTAGAATTTTAGATTAACATCATACAGTACGGTCTGACTTCCTTCACTCAGCCTTAATTATTTTAAAATTAATCCACATTGTTGCACGTATCAATAGTTGACCCCCTTTTTTTGCTATGTAGTGGATATACCACAGTTTGTTTATCCAATCACCTGTCGATAGAATTTAGGTTGTTTCCAGGTTTTGCCTACTGCAAATTAGGCTAAGATGAACATACACATATAAGTGTTTGGATGGAGGTAGTTTTTAATGTCTACCAGATAAGTATTTAGAAGTATGCACGGTAAGTGTAAACTTAACTTTTTAAGAAACTGTTCAAACAGTTTCCAAAATGTGAAATTATATCATTTTATATCTCCACTAATTGTATATGAAAGCTTGAGTTCCCCTAGCTCCTTGTCAATTCCTGGTATGGTCAACCTTTTAATTTTAAGCACTCTAACAGATGTGTAGTAATATCTCTTTGTGGCTTTAATCTTATTACTTTTCTGATGACTAATGATACTGAGATTTTTGTCTTTCCCTAAAAACTAATAAATTTAAAGTTATTTGAAATCGGAAACCTGTGTATCTTCTTTGGAAAACTACTCAAATCTTCTGACCCATTCTGGGGGATCATGTGCTTCTTACTACTGAGTTAAAAAAATTTTTTTTTACCATTTATTCATTTTTGAGAAACAGAGGACGAGCAGGGGAGGGGCAGAGAGGGAGGGAGACACAGAATCTGAAGCAAGCTCTGGGCTCTATACATTTAATGCAATTCCTGTCAAAGTACCAGCAGTGGTTTTTTTTGTAGAACTGGAACAACTTGTGTGTAACCACAAAAGACTCCTGAATAATGAAAGCAGGAGGCATGACAATTCCAGACTTCAAGTTTTTCTTATTGGTGTGATGTATCACACTGACTGATTTGCAAATATTGAACCACCTTTGCATCCCAGGAGTAAATCCCACTTTGTGTGGTGAATGATTTTTTAAAATCTATTGTTCGTTTGCTAGTATTTTGCTGAATACTTTTGCATCTCTGTTCATCAGAGTATTGGCTTGTAGTTCTCTCTCTCTCTCTCTCTCTCTCTCTTTCTCTCACTCTCTTTTTTTTTTTGTCATGTCTTTATCTGGTTTTGGTATCAGGGTATTGTTGGAGTTATTGACTAATTTGTAAGTTTTCCTTACTCTTCTATTTTTTGGAATAGTTTGAAAATAGGTATTAACTCTTCTGGAAATGTTTGGTGAAATTCACCTGTGAAGCATTTTGGTTCTGGACTTTTGTTTGAGGGTTTTTGGTTATTATTTCTTTTCTACTGCTGGATTTAGGTTCCCCCCTGTCCCCCGGCACCTTTAAATGAAGATATTTGAGATTTTTCTTGCTTCTTGAGGTAGACCTGTATTGCTATAAACTTCCCTCTTAGAACTGCTTTTGCTACATCCCATAGGTATGGGACCATGGTATTTTCATTGTTATATTTCCATGTGCTTTTTTATTTCTTCTTTTAATTCCTAGTTTATCCATTCATGGTTGAATAGCATGTTATTTAACCCCAATTTATTTGTGAGTTTCACAGATGTTTTTCTTGTGGCTGACTTCTAGTTTTATAGCATTGTGGTCAGAAAATAAGCATAGTATGATTTCTATCTTGAATTTGTGGAGGCTGGCTTTGTGGGTTAATATGTGATCTATTCTGGAGACAGTTGAAAAGAATATGGTAATCTGCTGTTTTATGATGAAATGCTATGAATGTATCTGTTAAACCCATCTGGTCCAGTGTGTCATTTAAAGCCATTGTTTCCTCCTTGATGATCTGTCCATTGATGTAAGTGGGGTGTTAAAATCACCTACCATTATTGTATTATTATAAAGTAATTCCTTTATGTTTGTTCTTTACTGTTCCATGAATTTGTGTGCTCCTATATTAGATCTATATTTACAATTGTGATATCTTCTTGTTGGATTGCCCCCTTAATTATTAAGTAGTGTCCTTCTTTGCCTTTTGTTACAGTATTTATGTGTATGTTGTCCAATATAAGTATTAGTACTCCAGCTTTCTTTTGACATCCATTTATGTGATAGATGTCATTTCAATCTGCAGCTGTATTTATTTCAAAAATGATTCTTTTGTAGGCAGCATACAGATGGGTCTTGTTTTTTTTAATCCATTCTGTCACACTATGTCTTTTGATTGGAGCATTTACTCCAGTTACATTCAAAGTAATTATTGATATGTATTTATTGCTTATTTGTGATTGTTTCTAAAGATTTTCTCTGATCCTTTATTGTCTCTCTCTTTCATGTGTAGTTGATTTTCTTTAGTGATATATTTGAATTTCTTTCTCTTTATTCTTTGCATATTAGTGGTTTTTGAGATGTGGTTACCATTAGGTTTGTATATAACCTCTTCTGCATATAGCAGTCTGAATTAAGTTGATGATTGTTTAAGTTTCAATCCGTTCTTTCCTCCTCTCCTTCCAACATTTTTAGGTATATGTTGTTATGTTTTATTTACCCTTTTATTTTGTGAGTTCCTTGCCTGATTTTTAACACAAAGATTCATTTCTACTGCTTTTATGTTTCACATCTTATTCTGTCATTTCTGGTCTCTTGATTTAGAGTCCCCTTTAATATTTCTTGCAGAACTGGCTTAGTGGACATGAACTTCTTTAGTTTCTGTTTGTCTAGGAAATTCTGTAGTTCTCCTTCTATTCTGAATGATAGTCATACTGGATAAAATATTCTTGGCTGCAGATTTTTCCTATTCAGCAATTTATACATATCATGCAACTTCCTTCTGGCTTATAAAGTGTCTGCTGAAAAATCTCCTGCTGGGCTTCTGAGGTTTCCCTCTTAAGTTACTGCTTTCCTTTGTTTTGCTGCTTTTAGAATATTTTCTTTATCACCATGCTTGGCCAATTTAATTACAATATGTCTTGGGGTGGGCCTGCTTTCGTTGATTTTGATGGGAATTCTCTGTACCTCCTGGATCTGAATATCTGTTTTATTTCCCAGATTAAGGAAGGTATAGCTATTATTTCTTTGATGAAATTTTCTGCCCTATATTTTCTCTTTTCTTCTTCTGGGACTCCTATAATATGAATGGTATTACAGTTGATGGAATCATTGGGTTCCTTAAATCTTTTCTTGTTTTTCTTTAATCTTTTCCCTCTCTTTTGTTCAGCTCCATTACTTTCCATTACTCTCTTCTAGGTCTCTAATTCATTCCTCTGCTCTTCCAGCCTGCTGTTCATTCCATCAAACATGTTTCTTATTTCATTTATTGAGCCCTTTATCTATGCTATGCCATTCCATATCTTTGTGTCAAGGGTCTCATTCATGTCTTCCACTCTTTACTCCAATCCAGTGAGTACCCTTATAGTTATCCTTTAAATTCTCTATCATGCATGTTACTTTTATCTGTTTTGCTTAGTTCTCTGGCCATGGCCTTGTCCTGTTCTTTCATTTGGGATATATTTTCTGTCTTCTCATTTTGTGTAAGTCTCTGTGCCTGTTTCTCCGTGTTAGGAAAAGTCAGTTCTGTCTCCTGTTTTTGAAGATAATGGCCTTATAAAGAAGAGGTCCTGTGGTGCCCTGCCATGTAATGTCTCAGGGCCTGGCTCTTCTGGGAGTATTTCCATTGTGTGCTGCATATACTCCCATGTTTTGTCCTGGACACTTTATAGGCCAGTTGTCTGCAGATGCTTTCTTTGCCTGCTGTGGAAATGTTTGGTCTCTGGCCTGAATGTGGTACCTTTTAGCCAGATGTGCTCTGGTCTGTTGGGAAATAAAACCTGTTGCCACCATGGCAAGTACTGAGGCTCTGCAAAACTCTCATGTGAGGAAATGTGGTATTGGCTGGTGTTTGAACCAGTGTTCTGGGAGAGAGGGCCTTCTGTGCTGGGACTCAGGCAACTGTGACTGGGAGCGGTGGTTCCACTGCAGCATAGGCTGAAGGCTGGCTTGGTGAACAAGTTAGACATTGAATGTAGGCCCTGAACTGTTCCTGCAGCTGACCTTGTGCTTATGCTTAGTGGTAGGGGCACAAAGTGGTGCCAGTCAGTTCCTTTGTTCCCAGAGGGGTCTCTCCTTAAATGCAGTCTCTCTGAGGCACACTCCAAGATGAGTAAATAACCTCCCCAATGGGTGCTCTTCAGACCACTGTTTTCCATGCTATATATTTGTGGGATGTTTGCCTGCCTTGTCTCCAACAGCAGCCCCAATATTACTCAAGCTCTCCCAGAGCCAGCCTAGTGACGTTGAAAATTCCAGGCTTTACACCCCACTGGTTGCAAGAAATCATGGAATTCAGACTCTTCCACTTTCCAAGCTAATTTCTATGAGGATTTGTTTTCTCTGTGTGCTCCCCTCTGTGCTACTTTGTTTCTTGCTCTTCTCCCCAAGTATGGCTCCCTCCACACTGCAGC
Organism: Helogale parvula; assembly: GCA_004023845.1. Lineage (NCBI taxonomy): Eukaryota > Metazoa > Chordata > Mammalia > Carnivora > Herpestidae > Helogale > Helogale parvula. The sequence continues at coordinate 5,327 of PJEM01016846.1, read as the reverse complement.
AGACATAGTCCGTCTGTCTCCCATGTCATGTCTCCGCACTTCCTACTTTCTTTGATATGGCCTCTTCTATACCTTTAGTTGTGGAGTTTGTTCTGCCAGTCTTGAGGGCAATTTCTGGAGTATTTAGGATGATTTGATAGTTATCTAGTTGTATCCATGAGATGAAGTGAGCCTAGGGTCCTCCTATTCTGCCCTCCATCTTCTAATCTCCTTTTATCATTTTAGCATACTTTTTAAATTTCTGATTGTTCATTGCGACTATGTAGATACAATTCATTGTTGTATATTAATCTTGTGTCCTGTAGCTTATTAAAGTCACTTATTAGTTCTAATGGAGATTTTTGGTAGATCTATCACATTTTCCATGTAGATAACTGTGTCATTTTCAAATATAGTTTTACTTCTTTCCTTCTAATCTGGATACCTTCCATTTCGTTTTCTTGCTTCATTGCATTGGTTAGAACACTGAGCACAATGTTGAGTATAAGTAATGACAGCAGACACCCCTGAATTATTCCGAATCTCGGGAGTGGGGGAAATTCATTGTTTTACCATTAAGTATGATGTTGGTTATAGGTTTTTTATAGATTCCCTTATCAGGTTGAAGTAGCTCTTCTCTATTTCCAGTTGGCAGAAAGGTTGTTTGTTTGTTTGTTTTTTAATAAAGATCAGGAATGAATGTTAGATTGTATTAAAAACTTTTCCTCCATCTACTGAGATGAGTATGTGGTTTTGCTTCTATAAGTTTATAAATATGGTGAATTACACTGATTGATTTGTGAATAGTTAGCCAATCTTGTATTTTTGAGATCTACTTGGTCATGATATATTAACATTTTTATATATTATTGGACTCAATTTGTTAAAAAATTTTTGCTTCTATGTTCATGAGATATATTAGTCTACAGTTTTATTTTTTCTAATGACTTTAGAGAGACCCCTACCCTGCTTGCATGTGCGCGCTCTCTCTCTCTCTCAAAAGAAATAAAAATAAACTCAAAAAAGTAATTATGGTTACAGAAAAATTTTAAAAGCATGAACATCAACCAACTTGTGTCCTAGAAACAGAAAATACATATTCATTTCAAATTTCCAAAGAATATTTTACAAAGTGGACCATATGCAAGGCCACAAAACAAATCTCAAAAAAATTTAAGAAATAGTCACATAGAATGTACATTTTAATAATCACAAGACAATCAAACTAAGAGACTTATAGTAAAAGGAGAATCAATTATCAGCATCAACATCAACTAAAAGTGTGGAATTACAGTTTTTAAAAAGTTTTACATTTTTCCTTCTCTGAAGAGAAACTCATTTAAATATAGTGTCTTTCAATAAGGTCATGCTTAGATATAATTATTCTAGAATAACAACCACCACAAAAATTTTGTTTTAAAAAAGATTAAAATTCTTAAATTGCTAAGAGTCTCAAAAAGATGAAGAAACATTTTCTTGATTTGTGTTCAATAATCCCCTGGTGGAAATGCTAACTTCAAGCCTTGGATTCACAGGAATGCAAACTTGCACTTACATACTGAAAATGACATAGGAGCAATATACAAGTTCAAGAAGATAGGGGAAAATGCCATCCATAATACCCAAAACTAAGATTTATATAATAGACACGGAAAGATAAAACCAAGCAAAGAAATACATTTTAGAAAAACAAACTTCTTAGAGACCATTGTTATTTTACTTGCTTCCACCCTCCAACATTCTTAGTTTTATATTCATAAAGCTGTCTACTAGAAAACCAAGACCAATACCATTCATTCACAAAAAAGCAAGCTACTAATTATTTTAATTTGTTATAATAGGTGACAAACTTGTGCCAAAAGACATTGTGCTATCAATAAATAAGGAATGAAAAACTAAAGAGATTTCAGATAAACAAAATCATAAGCATAGATTTCCTTCAAATGAATACAAATTTCCAATAGGCAAATATAATAGTAATTTCCAGACTGCAAAAGAAGCCAAATTCAATCTCTATTACTGATGTTACCCTGTGAACTGAACTGAAGGCCTTATGGTAACCAGCTTCCACTGAACAGTCTTTAATATATAACTGCCTCACAATTAATTTTATAACACATCCAGTAAGTCTCTCACTGTAATGTGCCAATAGGCTATGTAATACTTCTATATTAATTATAAGTACTTTACATTCAGATATTAAAACCTCTATTAACATTACAAAATTTGGAAGAAGAAAACTCCTTAAGCATTCACAGTGTGGGAGATGCTTGATATTGTATGAATCTTGGCCAGGGCAGTGATCCTGCCATGCCTATAAAAGAAAGGAGTATTATCCCTCCTTCCTCTGAACATCTGTGGTACTTACTGTCCCAATCACTTATTTGGCACAGTTTTTTTTTAATAGTTTATTGTCAAATTGGTTTCCATACAACACCCAGTGCTCTTCCCCATAAGTGGCACAGTTTTGAAGTAGTAAACTCTTCACATGCGTCTGTCTGATCTGAAAGGAACCTTAACACTATTTTAAATCTCTGTCCCTGGATTAGAAAACAATAGCAACAATAACAAAGCTTTACTATCTGTCTCCAAAATCCTTCCTTTCTTCTCTTAGACCTTCCTATACTCAATCAGTGGTCACTCCTAGGTCTTCCAAAAGGTTCCCATGGCTCATGGTCTTTAGCAATTCCACCGTATAATGACTCTCAAATTTTAACATGTATCAGAATATCCTTAAGGACTTGTTAAACACAAACTGCTGGGCTCTACTCCTAGAATTTCTTATTTAGTAGGTCTAGTGTGGGTCTACATCATTTCTATTTCTAACCAGTTTCAAGTGATGTCATGCTCCTCATCCAGACACCATTTTTTGAGAACTGCTATATACTCAAATCTTCCCCCATTTCTGTAATGTTTATTCTACCTGATTATATTATGCATGTCAATTTTATTTAAAAATTTTTTCTTAACATTTTTATTTATTTTTTGAGAGCAGAGACAGATCATGAGCAGGGCAGGAGCAGAGAGAGAGGGACACACAGAATCAGAAGCAGGCTCCAGGCTCTGAGCTGCCAGCACAGAGCCCGATGCAGGGCTCGAACCCATGAACCATGAGATCATGACCTGAGCTGAAGCCGGACCATCAACCAACTGAGCCACACAAGCGCTCCTAATACATGTGAATTTTAAAGCTTAATTCTTCTTTTAGATGAAGCTTCGTATCTTTACTATTCTAAATAGGAGTTGGCCATGTGGAGTGAATGAATGGCAAACACCGTTTTCAAAGTCTTCATGTGGAGACTTTCAGTATAGTATTAAATGTATTTGGACAAAGAGTGACTCCCTAACTGTTCTAGTTCTAAAATGCCACACAGTCATTTGGACAAGGTAACTGTCTGTCTCTATAGGGAAGCACCAAATGAATTATTCAGTCTACATTAACCCAATTTAGAGTTACAGAGATGCACATATTATCCCCTTTGCCAGGAACCTTTCCCCCTCCTTCTCATATGGTTAACTTTTTTTCTTTCAGATCTGAGCTCAGAGATGACCTATTCAGGGGACCTTCCTTTTCTTCCCCATGACCAGGTCAAATCGTATTATGGGTTTTCATAGAGTCACTGAATCCCCTCCTTTGTAGCCCTTGTCATGGTTGCAATTTTCACATTTGTTTACATAAGTATTTTACTAATAGCGATTTTCTACACTGTATTACAAGCTTCAGACAGAGAATGTTTTTTGGTGTTGATCACCATTATATTTTCAGCACCTAGCACAGGGACACTGAAGATATTCAAAGGAGGGGTAGACAAGATCTGAGCTTTTTTTAGTCCAAAGAAAGAGAAGAGAAAGTATTTCTTCTATGCTTTGCCCTTTTTAGCTATCTGATTAAAAAAAAAAAAAGGAAAAAAAGAAAAGGAAAAGACAAAAAGACTTACCTTTTCTGAATAATTCTTGGAGACTTTCAGCACTTTGATTTAATACGGCCCATATTTCTTCCTCCTGCAGTGGTCCACCCCGAACCTCCAGGGCCTCAGCTAGTGACACGTGCATGTTACCTAAGAAACAAAGGTAGCAGATGAGCTACATGTCAGCAACTTACACTGTACTCATAGTGATGAAAGTTCTACATCAGTGATGAAAGACTGAGGTTCCTATCTACCTAATTTCTCAATATGGCCTTTAATCTAAACATAATCCTACAGCTTAAACTCATGAAGGATACAGGAATTAGAGGGGGGAAAAAATCTCAAAATAACTACTTGCCCTAGCCCAACAGGGCCTTCAGAGCCTAAACTGGAAAATAGGTGGTGACTATTTTATGGCAGAAGAAAGAGACTTCAAGGTATCAGGAGGCACCATAGTGTGGACGATTAAATCAGAGCATAGTTCCAGGCTTCGTGCTACCCATTCCAGGTAAAAAAGGGTAGAGAAGAGCTCCTACAGTCATGGTGCATTAAGTTGAAGTAAGACAGAACACATTTTTTCTGTTCACTAGTTGATTTCTCCATCTTCAATATATACAGTATAACTATACATTTTGCACTGATGTACTTAACTCCTTCCAGACCCAGCTTTGCTACCAACTTACCATTTGCCTCTAGTAAAGCCATTTCACCTCTAAACCTCAGTTTTCCATCTGTGACATGGGAATAATAATAATAATAATAATATCAACAACAATGCCATTTTGGGGTGGCTATGACATTCTTCGTAATCTAACTCTGTAGAAGCTGAATTAATAGAAGCAGGAAGTTCCCTCTGTGGTGACGTTTTTTGTAGGGATAATTGTTTTCAATGGCATTAAATTAAGTAGGTGATATATTGATAAATTTTAAGGTTTTCTATGGGCCTCACTAATTCTATTTTCATTTTGGGGGGGGTGACATCATCATATATAAAGATTCCTACATTGACATTCCTTGAAAAGAAAATTATTCCTTACAATGATCACTAAGATTTCTACCCAAACCAACCAATTTGAGCATAATGTATATCCACTGGTAGTCAGAAGCAGATGGGTCTAGCAAAGAAGCTAGAGGGAGTGCAAAATGTTAAATGTTTATTTTCTGTAGTTATATCCTTCATTAAATTTTTAAATTAACCTACAGAAAACAGCTGTTTTAGACAAAAGTTGATTTGTTTACTCAATTAACAAGAATAGCTAATATTTTCTTTTAAATTGCATTTGTGATACTTTAACCCAGACTGAAAAATAGGAACTCCAGCTACAAATGAGGCCAGTCTTGTCTTGTTACTTTTCTTTTCAAATATTTACTATAGAATTTTATGCTTAGAGTCTACGTTGAGGGGTGTGTACTTAAATGCACAATGTGGTAGTTAAAAGG
>PJEM01016845.1:0-24256 GCA_004023845.1 Helogale parvula | reverse complement strand
GAGGCCTCAGTTTTCCCATCTGCAAGGTGGGAATAATAAGGGCCCTGTTTACTAGGTACTGGAGGATCTGGTGAGCAAGTGACCCAGGCACTTAGCAGGGTGCCTGGCCCCGAGGAAGCTCGTGGGACGCGGCGTCTCTCAGCCCTTGTCATTACTGCTGCCATGTCACTGTGACCTTGATGCTGCTTGGTCCATGGCCTGTGTGACCACGCCAGTTGTATCTTGCGTTTTGCGGTGTTGGAATGCGCGATTGGAAAGAAACTGGATCTCTCGCCGGGGGCCTGGCCGCCTGGAATGGGGGAGGGGTGTCTCCAGCCTCTGAGTCTTGCCAATGGGCAACATAGGCATTTTAACCCCAAGCTACCTGAGGTCCGAAGCTCCTCTAGAACCTTCTCCACTTGGCCTTCAAACCCCTCAGATGACAGGAACGTGCAGGAGGGAAAAATGAACCCGCAAAAGGAGTGGCTCAGGGGCACAGCCTCTGTCTACTTCGTGCTCAAATGGCAATGGCTATGTGCTTCGGGCCCGAGGAGCCTCTGGCCAGGTCGCCCTGTTCCCCAGGCCCTGCAGTCCCTCCTCCACCAGCAGCCAGGCGGATCTTTTAAATTTGTAAATCAGGTCAGATCACCCCACCACTGCAGCAAGAAAGCAATTCAACCTCCTCTTTCCAGCTTGTAAGATCTTACGTGATCTGGCCTCAGGTAGCTCTCTGAACTGAGGGTCCACCCCTCTCCATCTTAGTCACCCCATTTCACCCTCTAGATGCCTTTCCCTTCCCTCATGGGACAAGCTTGATCTATCTCAGGGCCTTTACATGTGCTCTGACCCCTGCTGGCATTCTCTTCTTCCCGGCCTCTCCAGAGCTGGCTCCCTCTGATCATCTGGCTTTTAGAGCAGCCTCCTCTGGCCTTCCCAGAATCCCCAGGTCACCTTCTAGCTGCTCACACTGTGGCTTGTTTGCTTCGTAGCCACAGGCATCACTCAAAATCATCTTGCTTTGCTGACTTTCTTTCTTTTTTATTAAGCTTATTTATTTTGAGAAAAAGAGCATGGAGGAAGGGGCACAAAGAGAGGGAGAGCAAGAGAGAATCCAAGCAGGCTCCGCACTGTCCGCGCAGAGCCGGATACAGGGCTCGAACTCATGAAGCATGAGATCATGACCTGAGCTGAGATCAGGTTTCAGATGCTTAATTTACTGAGCCACCCGGTCACCCCTTGCCCTTTCAATTTTCTGATGTCTGTGTGCGTGATTGGTGTCTCAGTACAATGCATGCTCCCTGAGATCAGGGTCCACATCTCCTGTAAAGGTTCTTGGCACAGAGTGGTAACTATTGATTACATCACCATTTCTTCCTTGTTTCAACCCTGGGGAAAAGGAAGCAATATCCCCATTTTATAGAAAGGAAGACTGAGGCTCCCAGAAGTTAATGAATGATCTAAGTTTCTCAGTGACTCGATGGTCAAGCTGGGATTTGGACTGAAGATGGTCTGACTCCAAAGCCTACTTCTTTTTTTTTTTTTTCCTTTTTTTTAATCACCCAGCCAGTGAAATCCTTGCTCTCTGGGGACAAGAAAACAAAACACAACCAGATCTATAATGAAAAGCAAATAGGATTTTTTTTTTGATGTAATAACACCAAGTGTTCTTTCAACACCAGGTAAAGATTTTTCTTTTTAATATACTGGGTGATTTTTATTGGACAGTTTCCTTGTAATAAGACCCAACATCAGACTTCAATTTTCTTTCCCTCAGAGGAAATAATCCAGTCCTCCTGCTGACCCAGTGGGGAGAGAGAGCATCTGCACATCCTTCCTTGAGACCGGAAATCGTAGCTGCCCGTGTTGCCCTCCCAGCTCCCTTAGGATACCAGTGCCCACGTCCAGCCCCCGGGGATGGTTGAAATGGGCCTGGCCTGAATCCCACCTCTGTCACTAGTCTGCCGCTGTGTGTCTTGGGGCAAGGTGCTCAACCTCTCTTAACCTAGGTTAAGACATCTACTAGGTCCATCTCAGAGATAATCCAGGGGCCCAAGTGGTCCAACTCAAAGGAAAGAGTTATAAGCATTTGGGTATTGGTTCCCTCATGCTGCTAACACGTTATTACGCTGAGGTTGGAGATATACAGTATTGAACAAACTGGCCGCAGCCCCGCCCTTCGGCAGGACTCCCGGGTGTTTATGGCGACGTTCCGTGAAGGCCACGACCATGGCTCACGACGATTCCCCGTGCTTAGCACAGAGCTTGCTTCTTAGCTGGGGCTCAGTAAACAAACATGTTCGGGTGCTGGTGGCAATAGGGGCAGGAGGGATCGCTGAGCAATCCCCGGAGACGGTAGGGAAAGCTCTTGAGCTGAGTCGTAAAGAATGAGCCAGAATCGGACAGGCAGACAAGGAGGGGAGGGGCTCACAATCTAGACCAGCGATGGCCGACAGGCCAAATCCAGCCCATCATCTGTTTCTACAAATAAAGTTTTATTGGAACGTAGCCGCATCCGTTCATCTGTTTGTAGACTTTCTACGGCTGCCATAGAGCTGATTGGTGGTAGCAGGGACTGTGTAGCCTGAAAGTTCTAGAATACTTCCATGTACACAAGATTTGTGGAGTCTTGGTCTAGATAAAGGCATGGGGCCAAGGGAAGCCCCAGAAAACTCTTGGCTTGCTTGGGAATAGGATTGACTACCTAATTTGCATGGCCTGGAACAAAAGGAAATGTCGAGTCTTTCCCTCAACAATGATTACAAATTTCAAGTTTGAAGGAGGCAGCAGAGCACTGAACCGGGCATGAGGCTGTCTAAGTCAAGGCCCTGTGTGAGCACATGGACGGCTCGCCGGACGTGGAGCTGGCCCCGGGGGTTAGCAGCCTCTCTGGTGGAAAACCGGAAGACCGTCCTGGGAGCAGTTATGGGGAGAAATCTCAACCCAGGGCTCAGAGCCGCCGAGCCCCAAGCGCAGGGGGCGGAGGGCCGGCCTTCCTTGCTCAGCTCCCCTGCATCCCCACTTCACAGGGCCTGGCTGTGATGCAAAAGTAGAGAAGGGCCCAGCCCCGTGTCCCTGCAGGGCGCAGCTCGGCGACGAGACGTGCAGCAGCCGTGGGAAGACACGTGACAGCTTACGGGACTCTCTCTGGCAGCGCTGGTTTCCGTGTGCTCCTCAGGGGCTGTCCGGTAAGGGGAGCGGAGGTGGAAGGGACCCCCTCTACCTGGCTGGGAGACGGCCAGACGAGGTGCAGCATCTAACGGAAAACCCCCAGGGAGGCAGCCACTCAGGCTCCGCCTGCTGGATCCCTAGACTGACATTCATGCCATTCGTGCCTCTGTGGACGTCTTCCCTGCCTCACCTCACCTCTCCCCGTCCTTCCTGTGCCCGGAGGCCCACCTGGACCGCTGGCCTCACTAGGCTTCCTTGCCTGCTGGCTTCCAGCTGCATGTGGCCAGCGGGAGAAATGTTAAGGAGACAGGTGGGCAGGGCTCGCTTTGCTCAGCTCTTCTCTGCCAGATCCGTGTCCCTCCGCCTAAGCTCGTGTGGGGGTCACCCCCCTTCAGCTGCTGTTCTCTGCGCCTTAGGAAAGCAGTATCTCCCACTGGCCCCTGCCCAGGTACCGCCCAGGCCTTGTTAGGATCCCCTGGTTTTGCCTGCGTCTCTGTAAGAATCCTGCTCATGGACTCCACCACGCGCCCTTTGTGCGTGGCCGTCATTTCCTGCCGGCCCCTGCCTGACCCCAGCTCTCCCGCCCCAACCCAATGTGGCTCCCGTCAAATGGAGGCTTTCACACCCAGACGGACCCTGCACAGGCTCCCTGAGCAGCTGGGTGCTGACACCGCGCTCCCTCTCAACGGGGGCTGAACAGGCAGCTCTGGTCATCACCACATACAAACCAGCCCAAGACAGCAGCGTAGGACACACGCCGTTTATTAGGTCGCACGGTTATGCAGGCCGAGAATCCGATCAGGGCTCGGCTGGGCAGTCCGCTGGGGTCACTGCGGAGGATTCAGGGGGTAGCTGGTCGGGTTTGGAAGGGTCAAGGTGGCTTCACGCGTGTGCGGCACGTGGGCCACGGCTGGAAGGCTGGGCTCCGCCAGGTCCCCTCCCTCTCCACATGCCCTGTGCTGGCCCACAGTCAGAGACAGGAAGTGGATGCTGCCAGCCTCCTGAGGCGCAGGCGTGGAAACTGGCACATTTAGGCCACTGTTGCATATTTCCCCAGGGCAAAGGACATGCCCAGTTTCTTTTCTTAAAAAATTTTTTTAACATTTATTTATTTTTGAGAGATAGAGACAGACAGATCATGAGCACGAGAGGGACAAAGAGAGAGGAACCCCCAGAATCGGAAGCAGGCTCCAGGCTCTGAGCTGTCAGCACAGAGCCTGACACGGGGCTTGAACTCACATATTATGAGATCGTGACCTGAGCCAAAGTTGGACACTTAACCGACTGAGCCACCCAGGTGCCCTAGGATGTGCCCGATTTCAAAGGGAGGGAGCCCAGACTCCTGTCTCTCAAAGTGGGGGTGTACCCCCCCCCGGGATGATCATCACCTTTTTTTGCTTAGAGTTGGACTCACAAAGCCATTGTCTGGGGCCAAATTCACCCTGTCAAGTGCATCAGTATGAGACACACAATTCTTATTTTTTACGTAAGTGACTTGGGGCTGCATCGCCGCCCCATCTCAACGCTAGCTCCCCCTTCCTGCTGTCTTCCGGGGGCTCTCACTGCCTGGCCTCTGGGGCCCTTAACTGCGTGGTCCTGGATTAGCAGGCAGGGGGACACATTTACGCCAACGGGCTCACACGCTGGGACACAGACACGCCCACGTGGTCAAGGCTTTCACACCACTCAGCTTCCCAGCCTCATCTCTAGAAGGAGGTGCTGGGCCAGCACGTGGGGACACCGCATCTCCCCACGATGGGGCCAGCATGGCGTTGGGAAAGAGCCTGTGTCCTTGTCCCTGAACTGCCTGTGTGACCTTGAACAGACCACCCAGCCTCCTGCAGGACAAAGGAGAGAGCGTGGCTTAGAGCCACCCCGAATCTGGACGGGTCTCAGATGGGTCACTTCATCACTCTGGCCTCAGTTGTCTCCTCTGAAAACTGGGCCCCCAGTGAGCACCCCCACAGAGCTGTGGAGAGGAAGGCACAGTGTCACAGCGACACGAACAGAGCACTGGGTCCCGTTCATCCTGACGTTCTGTGCCTGCTCGGAGCCTTCAGAGCCCAAGACCCCTGCCCAGGGGCACATAGTGGGTTATCAGGGAGGGGCTGACACATAGTAGGTTCTCAGGAAACGCTTGTTGAGTCAAACTGACCCCTTGGCCAAGAAAGCAGTAGCAGGTGAAATAAACACATATGTCCATTAAAAAGCCACGTATGAGGAGGCTCATGGCAGCTGCGTGCATGGGAGAGCGGGCTGGAAACTGCAGGTGTCTGTTAGTAAGAGTCCATGAGTGGGGTGTCCTCTCCCAGCAGAACACCTGCGATCCACGGGAACAGACTTTGAGTGCACGCGGTGACATGAGCCGGTCTCAGAAATAACGCTGGGAGCCTAGAGCTTTCGCTAAAAATGGAGTGTGTACAATCCGGGTCTATGAAATACTCCAACAGGAGTAAAATGGTGTGAGAAAACTTGGAATAACAGTTGCCTTCTAGCAGCAAGGATTGACTGGGCAGGGGAGAAGGAACCTTCTGGAATGATGGTGATGATCCACATCATCAGAGGGGTTTGGGTTACATAGACCTATGCGCTTATCACTGAGATCCGTGCGTTTCGTCGAACGCAAGTTCATAACCTCAAAAGAGAGAACTGGAAAAACTCCCGAACTCTAGCGACGTGTGTGCTGAAGCACTGAGGGGCAGGCAGGTGGATGCGGGGGGCGGGGGATGAGGAGAAGGAGCCGTGTATGATAACGCGGCCAGATGGCCGTCGCACAAGCTAGGGAGCAGGTGTATGGATGTTGGTTTGAGAATTCTCCATGATTTTCCGTATGTTTGAAAATGTTCACAGTCGAACATTGGAGGGATTAAACATAGAGCTAGAGGACATAGCCAGGGACATGGGGCACCAGTGATTTCCGTAAGGTCACTCAGTCTATTGCAAATATTAAGACTGGTTTTTAGGGCACCTGGGTGGCTCAGTCGTTTAAGCAGCCGACTCTCGGTTTTGGTTCCGGTCATGATCTCACACTTTGTGGGATCGAGCCCCCATGTCAGGCTCTGAGCTGACAGCTTGGAACCTGCTTAGGATTCTCTCTCTCCCTCTCTGTTCCTCCCACATTTTGCATGGGCATTCTCTGTCTCTTTCTCCCTAAATAAATAATACACCTAAAAAAAAAAAACTGGCTTTTCACGAAGGCGAAAATCAGGTGTGAAGACAGAATAGAAAGAGGATTGTATTTGCCAAGCTGGATCTGAACTGAGGGCGCACCAGCAAACCCACTCACCTCCCTGACACTCTGAACCCCCATCTGTAGACTCCAGGCAGCTCTGTCCGGAGGAGTGCTGTAGCAATTAGATGAGATGCCAGAAGCCTTGAACAAACAGGACTTCACAGGGAGCTGGTGGAAAAAGCAGCCCGACTCTTCCCAAGCGGGCCTGACCCTGCCGCCTCCTTGGAAAGGCAGATCCAATGTGGCCTCCAGAAACTGGCCTCCCCGGCCGCCTAATCTGCCGTGGCCCCCACCCCTTCCAGCCGTCACTCTCCGTGCATTGCCTGCATGACACGTGTCCCAATCTGTCCCCTCCCACTGGAGTGTGAATTCCAGCAGAAGAGGGACTTCGTGCTGTTCCTGGCTTCATCCCCTACACCTAACACAGCCTCCGGCACATAGTAGGGACACAGCGCGTCTTTGCTGAAGGAAGGAGTAGAGGAACATCACTAGGTCAGCTCTGGGCTGACCGCTCAAGGGCAGAATTCTGCCACCCAGAATTGGGCTGCCGCCAGCACCACCTGCAGGGGATGGCAGGAGGTGAGCTTAGAGACCAGCCGTCTCCACCCCATTTCACAGATGAGGAACCGAGGCCCAGAGAGAGAATGCAAATCTCCCGACATGCGCTGCCCGTGAGTGGCTGAGCAGAGACGGGATCCAGGCCTCTCTAGCAGGCCGCGGGGGTGATGGGGCTGCTGCAGACGGACAGGAGAGGCTCCGCCGGGCTGGGCCGCCCGCAAGTCTACTCACTAATTACAGCGGGCAGCCTGTGCCAGCCTAGCAATGTTCGCTGGCACGCTCCACACTCCGTCAGCAGGTGGCAGGCTGGCACAGGCAGCTGATGGGCCACGTCCCCGGGTCCGCCGGTGGCTGACGGTGCTGACACAGGCCGGATTGTCGGCAGCGCCTGCAAAGCATGGAGGACTGGGCAGATTGGCATGGCGAGGGCCCTCCCCGAGGACTGGCAGCCCTCCTGACTGCCATGGTGAGTCAGGCGATCACAAGCTGGCATCTGTCCCCACGCTCGGCCCACAGGTGTGCTCGCTGATGGGCAGCCCCGAGGTGGGGTGGGGCGTGGGCACTGAGCACTGAGCGTGGCCACTGAGGGACGTCACAGGCAGGGGATTGGGGCTGGCGCCTCCCATGCAAGGTGCACAGACACTGGGGGCAGACAGGACTCAGCCCTGACCCCGCCCTGACACGCACCCGCCCCACTGGCTGTGGGACCCGAAAAAGCCTAGTGGTAACTCTGAAAAGGGGCCCGGGGGAAATGGTCTCTTGTCTTTGTGCCAAAGGCCTCTTCCCAAGTCCAGACCTGCTTGTCCCTGGATCTGTCGTCCACCCTTCAGCCAGAGGGGCTTTCTGACCCCGATGGGAACTGCCCCTCCCCTGCCTGAAGCCTTCAATTGCTCCCTATCTCCCTCCCACAAAATCAGAGCAAAAACAAGATCTGGTATGTACTACCTACCATGCTGAGCATTTTACGGCTAAATAAGCTAATGCATAATTACCCATTTCCTGGACACTAGACACTTCCCATGCACTTCACCTGGAAGAACCCATCCTGCGGCCACCAGCAGGGTAGTGCCACCGTTCGTCCTCATTTTGTAAAGAGAAAATTGAGGCAGGGAGATGTGAAATGACTTGGATGAGATTCAGACCCTGGGGACTGACTGGCGAACCCAGAGTCCGTGTGTGTGAGACACGACCCTCCACAGTTCTGCTCCCCGCCCCAGGCTCCGAGTCCCTGCACCCCAACCGCACCCCACAGATCCCACACCACACCCTCGGTTGCTCTTGTCTCCTCTGGTGCCCTTGCCTGGCCGTCTCCAGGGCGCACCAGCTGCTGGTGTTTTCTCTCCGAGACATCCCTGCCCTGCTCCTGGAGGGCCAGGACTGTATCTGATGCCACCCTCTGGCCACAGGCTCGACCCCCAGAAAGCGCTGAATGAACCAACAAGGAAATAAACAGATGAGTGAGGGGCTGAGGTCACTGGAGCTGGAGGAATGAACGCTGATGGCACATAGTAAGGAGTGACCCCCGGGGAGAGAGCAACGGGGAAACGTCCCTCTTCCCTCCTTCGTCCCTGAGCATCCCCAGGGCTGTACTGGGAAGGAGACCATCCGCACAATGCTGGAGCCCATCTCTAGTGCTGGGGCTCCCTGTCAGGAGGCAGCAGGGAGCGGGATGTGACACCCCGGTTGACAAGAGTGTCCTGGGGCCACAGCTGCACAGCCCGCAGCAGGGACGCATGGTTTCCCGGATCTGGACTGTGAGCATCAGAGGGTGCGCAGTGCAAAGAGGAAGCTCTTCATAGCCAAGGACCTGGTCTGCTCCGCCCCAGCCTAGTCCCCTCCTCCCTGGGTGACCCCAGGCATGTCCCTCTCCTGGCTGACCCTCAGGTTAGCTTTCTATAGAGAAAGGGTCCAGATAAGTCAGTCAAGGGTCCCCCTCTGCGGCCAGGGTTTCCCAGGACGACAGGGTCTGGTAGTGGACAGCCACCTGCAAAGCCGCAGAGAGGCCCTGTTTGGGGGAGGGCACCAAGGCTTAGGGCAGAGTCTCCCTCTTGTCGTCCCCCAGCCCTGCATCGAGCTGACCCAGCGGGGCTTGTTAAAAAATGCAAAACTCAGACTCCACCCAGGACTCACTGAATCTGAACCTCTGGGTGGGCTTTCAAAGAAATCGATGTCCCACCTGGCCAGCCAATTCTGCTGTGCGGGGAAGTTTGAGCATGTAGCATCTATAAGGGTCCTCCCAGTGTCTCCTGCTTCTTGGCCACGAGCCCTGCAGTGTGGGTTTGGGGGTGCACAGGCGACGAGGAGGGAAGTCTCAGAGCAGCCTGTGTCTGGGGAGTTTGAAGGGCTCGGGTGGCTGGGCTCTGACCTGTGGTTTTGCACCTGACTGGCGGGGCTGGGAGCTGCACGGGGCCTGGACTGGCATTTCTCAGAAGCATGCGGGCTGAGGGCGCCTGGGGGACTCCGTCGGTTAAGTGTCCGACTTTGGTTCAGGTCATGATCTCGCAGTTCGTGGGTTCGAGCCCCGCATCGGGCTCTGTGCTGACAGCTCGGAGCCTGGAGCTGCTTCGGATTCTGTGTCTCCCTATCTCTGCCCCTCCCCTGCCTGTACTCTGTCTCTCTCTCTCTTAAAAATAAACAAACATTTTAAAAAATTAAAAATAAAGAAATGTACAGGCCGTGCACGCACAGCCTCACTGACATCCTCCATCCCCATGGCCCAGGGCAGGGAATAGGGTGTGTGAACTCCTAGGCTGTGGACTCAGGCATCATTCATGCACACACAACTGCACACACACTGTGAACACACACACTGAGACACAGCCCTGAACGTGCACACACACAGTCACTCTTATATACCCACAGACCCTCACGTTTTTGCACACAGACGACATGCATGCACACGCACCCACCCTTATATGCCACCCCAAAGCACACAGATTTGCACACGCCTGCTGACACACACATACGGACACACCCACACCCCCGACCACAGGTTTTCTCATTTGCACAGGGGCTCGCCCTCGTGAGCTGGCCTCCGGCGGCTCGGGGAGCCCCACTCGGCCCTGTGCTCACGCCGGTTGCACACGCACATCCTCACACTCGCCTGAGCACCTGCCCATGCGCCTGGGGCCCACAAAGCCAGCAGGTGCTCTCCTGCCTGCCATTCTCAGCGGCCCCCCGGGCCCCTCACCCACCCCACTCCCCATCCCTGAGCTGCTGTCTGCCATCGCACAGTAACCAGATGAGACAGAGCAATTTATGACACCAGCTGTCTCTGTCAAAACCGGATCTGCCACACACACGGGGGAAGCCAATTACCCTGAGCCCGGCCCTGCCGGAGGCCTGAACTCGTGAGGGAGATGGAGCAGGGGTAGAATCAGGCCATCCAGGGAGGTAGGGGGCACCCGGTTCGAGGATGTCCTTGGGAATCCAGCACTTTCCTCCCCCAGGCCCTGGGCAGGCTGCCCTCCCCTCTCTGAGGCGGCTCCTCTGGCCCAGCCCTCGGGCTCAGGAGCTACAAGAGCAGACTCAAGGTGGAGAGCAGGTGGGCTGGGGTCTAGGGGAAGACGGACCCAGGTTGCCATGGTGACAATGAAGCCAGGAGCCCCTGTGCCCCCGCCCTGCACAGCAGGCCATGGAGAAGCTGCCTCACTCGCCCCTCTGCCTCTTACCTTCTTTTCCTCCCTCCTCCCTGAGCAGATGGCCTCTTGCCCTGTGCCCCTGCCCAACTTTCCCTCTGCCTCCATGCCCCCTCCCTTCCACGCCCTCTACCCAACCCTTCGTCCAACTCTGCTGCCTGGACCACTTCCTATCTGGACCTTGGGGTCAGACCCAGGTTTGAGCCTCTGCTCCTCCGCTTGCCAGCTGGGCAGCCTGGGCAAGTGGCAGCCCTTCCCTGGGACCCCATTTCTGTGCCTGTGAAAACGGCGTCCGTTTCTATAAACATACTGAGCGTGTGTCCACCTCGCGCCAGCCTCCGCTCTGGGAGCTGGGGTACAGCGCCGATCGAAATGATCCCCAGCCTCCTGCGCCCCCGTTCTGCTGGTGCAGGGGCAGGAAAACACTCGCTGCAGGCATTTACGTGAGGCCGTTGCGTTTCTTCCCTGTTGCACGAGCTGTGTTTGCAGTTGTGGCCCCGCATCGGCGCAGCTCACGGAGGAGCTCCGTCCATGAAGGGACGTGCGGGGGTTGGCTTGATCTAAACAAGCCTGTGAGGAACGCTAGCGGATCCGCTGCGCTTGCACGTGGGGCCGAGTCAGGAGGGACGGTTTCACGGCAGAAGTTTCTGGGACGCTCATCACCTACCACCATACGAAGAAAAAAGCAGTAAATTCACATTCTGTGAGAAGCGTTCACATACGTTCCCACCTCTGAGTATTTCTAACAACTCTGGGGGTCAGTTGCCATCTTCCGTTTTACAGATGAGGAAACTGAGGCTCAGGGCCAGGCAGGGACAGCGACCACAGCAGACCTGAGACCCGAGGAGGCTCATGCTGGCCGCCTGCGCTCTCCAACTAAATGCCCCCATTTCCCCCAACAAGAGCCCTTCGGGGCTGGCATGACCCTTTGAACCCGTTGGACAGCAAGGGCGCTGCCTGTAAGCTGCCTGGGCTGGGATTCGAACCGGAGTCGCCCGACTCGAGACCCCAGGCTCTGACCCTCTTCCATGTCTAATTGGTTCATTAAAACCTTCCTCGAAACACCCCCCCTCCCACCCTCCGCCGCCTCACTGCCCAGCCGCAGAGACCTCAGCTGCTCCATTTCCAGGCGAGCAAATTCCTTCCCGGCTGGAGAGGAGCAGGGATAATGTAGGCAGGCAATTTAAACAGCTCCGGCAAATACACCAGCAGTTTTCACTCTCTGCACTATTACACTTTCCAGCCGCGGCGGGATTGGCCCATAAGTGGGATATCAAGTTTATTACAGCTATTTCCAACCTGTAATTGGTTTTGTGGAACACAAAGAGAAGGAGGTGGGTGGGGGGAGGTGATTTTTTTTTTCCCCTTTCTTTTTTTTTTTTTTCTTCCTTTCTTCCGGATGGTGACACCCAGGGATGCTGGTGAGAGGTAAAGTTGGAGGCATCAGTTTCTCAGATGAAAAGTCCCCGCCAGCCGGCCGTGCTACTGGCTAGGACTAAGTCTGTCTGCCACGCTTTAGTGGCTTCGCTTGAAAATCAACCCAGCCTGGCTGAAGCCAGATTTGCTGGTGAGGGGACAGCTGGGGCCTCGGGACAGGGTCTGCTGCCTCGGGGCCCATGGGCGGCTGCTGAGCCCTGGTGGGCAAGGCTAGAGCAGGAGTGGCTGTGGTCTCCAGGATGGGCTGTTCTAGAATCAGAGCATTTGGGCATTCAGAATAGCAAAGGTCTTCAGAAGTCACCCAGCAAATCTCCTCATGGAGCGCTGAGGGAAACTGAGGCCCAGAGGGGGGAGCAGGGCAGAGCCAGCCTGTGGGAGACGGAACCCAGGTCTCTGCTTCCTACGTCCCTTCCGTGCAGCGCAGCTGATCACTCTGGGGAATCATGGCTGAGACGCTGTAAGGGTGGGGGGAAGCCATTTATTCTTGAGGACCTACTATGTGCCTGCTGCCTTTGCCCGGAGCCTGCCTGTCCTGACCAACCTCCCCACTGTGGACCCACGTAAAAACAAATAATAGCTAACATGCATGGATTCCTTTCTCTTACGATCACCCGAGTTAACATCTGCAGACCATGCCCGGCACACGCGAGCACCTGGTGGATGCCAGCGGTTACTATTTCTACCCCGTCTCTACCACCAGGTGCCGAGCGAGCCTCTGCATGCTCTGTGCACGCGGCCACATACACCGCATCTTCACGCAAGTGCCCATCAGGGAGGTGCGAGCGCTCCCATTTTGCAGATGAGGAGATGGAGGCCCAGGGACCTCTCCAAGGTCACAGAGCTGTAAGCCACAAGTGACAGGGCTGGAACCTGTCGAGGGCTGTGTGACCCCAGACCCTCTGCACCTGCCATCACGCCAGGCGTCCCCTGTCCTCAACCTCAGAATGGATCCCCAACTTGTCTCTTTCCCACTAGTTTGTGCTGAGGGCCCATTGCCTCCCGCCCTCGTGTGCTGGGCCCTTCGCCTGCCTCTCTCTTGGCTGCGGTTTCTTTACCTGCAAGATACAGGCAATGGCCTTCGTGTCCCAGGCAGGTCATGCTGGGCATGCACTGTGTGTCGGGCCCCGTGCCAGGCGCTGGGAGACAATTTCCAAGGATCTGAACAACAGAGCAGACGGAGGCTCGCATACACTGTCAGGCCAGTGCGTGCCTGTTCGGACTCGAATGCCTTTGCGGAAGTGTGTGTGGAGCCTCCCCTCTCGGGTCCAGGTGTGCCCTTGGCATCAGGAGGGCGCCTCCCTGTAGCAGGTGCACGTCTGAGAAACTACAGCTCAGGCTCCTGGCGATCTCTCTTGGGTCACTGCCCGTGAATGGTCCGAGGCCGCCACCCAGCTGGACCAGCCGGCTCCCGCTAGGCAGCCGCGGTCAGAGCGTGGTGTGAACACAGTGTGCTGTCCTGGGGCAAGTCTACACTGCAGAGCGGCAAGAGCGTGTTCCTTGTTCTCCATGGGACCCCAGTGCCTGGCGTGTGTAAGGACTCAACTCCATTCATTCATTCATTCATTCATTCATTCATTCAACAAATATTTATTGAGTGAGTGCCATGTGCCGGGCTCTGGGGACAGAACAATGAACAGGACAGATAAAGACCTTGCCCTCCTAGAGTTATGATCTAGGAGTAGCTCACATTCAAAGACCTATTTATTGATTCAATAAAAATCTGTTGCAGGAGTGAATGAACGCACAGCACATCATCCTCCAGGGAGGGAGCACACTCACGTCCCCGGGGCCTTGGCTTTCCGGGACGGCACCTTGTCTGCTCCCACCAGCCTAGCGGTCCTCTGCCCGCCGTGATCTCATGGTCCCAGGCCGCTGCGGCACCGGAGGAGCGTCTCTGAGCCCCTGAGACTGGCCTGCCGCCAGGCCCTTGCTCAGAGCATCCTTCGACTCCTCTCTGGGCTGATCTAATGCTGCTAACAGGTCTCTGGGCTCTGGCTCTGTGCTCCCTCTCACCTACCCACCAAGTCTCCAGGCTATGCTTGCCAGGCGGGCCACCTTCAGTCATTTACTGACCTGCTACATCCTCTGACTTCCCAGCAGGAACTACCCTGCCCTCCAGGCCTGGCCCTGGATGGTGGGCAGGGACCCAGGAGAAAGGTTGAGTCGGGAAATTCTTAGCACGTGTAAAAATAACTGTCTGTACTGAGCGCTTCCCACCCCCCCAGGTGCTGCTCCAAATGATTCTCATTTATTCTCATAAGAGGAATGGGGGGGGGGGGGTAGGTTGCATTATCCCATTTTACAGATGAGGAAGCTGAGGCTTAGAGAGATGACGGGCACCAGAAATCAAGATTTCGGCTGGGGGTGGGGGAAATCAGGCTTGCTTCTTGCTCAAAAGCCTCCCACAGGCGGGGAGCACCAGCCTGGGACTAAGCACTCTTTGAAGAGGCCCACCTCCACCTGGAGGCCTTCTGTGATCACCCCTCCTCCCAAAAGAAGCTTTGGCTCCCCTGTGGACGCCAGATCGCACTTCGCAAATATCTTTGCTACCAGCCTCGCTCTCCCTGGCTCCGCTCTCCCAGGCCCTTGTGGGCAGTGTGTCCCCCCCAGACTAGCTGCGGCCACATCTGAAATGTGGTTTGTCCTCTCCCACGGGGCCTGCAACAGCGCCTGGAAGTCTTAGGCCTGGCAAATGTTTCCGGAACTAAAGAGAAGGTGTCCCTGACCATGCCAGCTACCCACCCACGGCCTGTGACAAGCCCTCTCTGTCTTCTAGCCTCGTGTCAGGGGCTGTGGTCACCAAGAACCACAGACTGTCCCCAATGCAGATAGCCACTGGCCCACTGACCTGGGACCCGAGGGTGCGCTCCAAGGCGATCCCTTCCCTGAGGCCCTGGGAGGGCGGGCAGCCAGCCGCAAGGATGTCACACAACTGCATCTCACAAGCCTCAGGCTCCGGAGCCCGAGGCTGCCCTAACAGGAAACAGTTATTTACTCCTAGGCTGACAGGGAGGCCCCAGACTCGGCCCCAGAAAAAAAGATGTAAATAAAACCAAAGGAAAACTAGGTGCGTCCTTGAAACTCCCCTGTCCCTCGCCGGAAACAGTGATTTATGACTCAGATAATTCTCCCGTGCTTTATCTGGGGGGGTGTGGGTATGTGTGGACGGGTGGGGTGCAGGTGTATTTTCCTAGTAATAAAACCCTCAGTCCTGGCGAATAAATTTGTGGAGACAGTTTTACTGACAGATTTTTTTCCTCCTTTGTATAATAAAAAAAATGGAGTGAAATTTGAGATTGGGGCGATAGGGGCTGCCGCATTTTAGGAGGAGATAAAAGCCGTGCCTGAAGGAGGCAAGGCTGCAAGTCAAATGGGCAGGACGCCTTCCACTTTTACGACTTGGGGAGAAAATTCCTCAAACCTCCGCTGGGCTCCGGGCATCTTCCTGCTGACAACTGAGGGCCAGCGGGGGCTGGGAGGGGGACTGGGAGGGGCTGGCTTGCTCTCAGTCCCTGGGGGGCCCTGCCAGTGGGTGGTGTGTCCTCCCCCCACCCCATGGAAGCCAGCTAATTCTCTTTTCCTCTCCAAGCCACAGTTTCTTCATCTGCAAAACGGGCCAGCTGTTGTCTCTGCCACTAGCTCCGCAGGGACCCTGTGTGTTGGCACAAAGCAATGGACTTAAGGCACATTTCTCAGAGGGGGCCAGATCATTCTTTTGGGGTCATCCTGTGCATCGGGGACTGATTACAGTACCTCCACTCTCTGCCCCTAGATGCCAGTACCTAACTAGCCCCCCACTGGGGTTGTGACAACCTCGGGCCCACTGTCCCCTGGGGGGTGGGCAAAATCATACCCTCCTCGCAGCGCTGAGGCTCCTGGTTTGCAGGCTCTCTGCTCCTCCCTCGTCCTCCAGTCTCAGTCATCCCTCTCTGGGAAGCCGGACCCAGCGCTGCAGGGGGGTGGCTGGGAGCACACAGCCCCAGGGGGAGATATAAGTGAAAAGTATGAGCTGAAGATAAACCCGAGGAGAGTCTAAGAGACATGAGCTTAGCGAAGGGTCAAGTAGAAATCCTTCAGTGGGAAGTCCCACCGCTGATCTCGCACGCCCGGGGTTCCCGAAGCTTTTCGTCACTCTGACCCTGCCTATGGGGCTCCCTGGGGACCCCAGGGACTGTTAGGGGCCTTCTGACTCCTCATGAGCTTGCAGACCACGGCAGAAATGGATGGGAGTAACACGCACTGATGTGCCTCGCACACAGCTGGCGCTCAATAAATGCTAGCCGGCTTGCCTTGAACCACCACCTGGGCCAGGGACAGACATGGTGCGAGCCAGTTGTCCCAGGAAGGCGACAGATCCAAGCGGGTCTTTCAGGGTCCCCCCAGCCCAGGAGCTTGGAGAAAGAAAGCCCTCCCGGCCGCCCCCCTGCCTCCAAGCAGGCAGAGCTGCAGGGAGTTAATTCCACTTCTCCAGGCCCAGGCATGAGGCCTCCCTGGTCGCAGGCTGTTAGCGCGGAGCCCAGCTGAGCAGCGAGAGGCTGCAAGCTCCGGTCTATAATAGAGTTGCTGACGCAGGCAGAAAACTGTAGGGAAAACTGCAGCCGAGTAAACAGATAAATAATTGAAACAGTGACAACACGTACCTTGCTGTTTGGTGGAGTAACACTTTCATTAGCTGCCGGCAGCACAGGCGGGGGGATGCGGTGGGCGGCCAGCCGGGAGCGCCGGACGCTTGGGTCCGACACCCCATCAGCCGCGAGCAGCTGGGCGCCGGCACAGCCTTTGATTCCCAGCACAGGCTTTCTAGTCACCCCTGAGGTCCCCTGACTTCTCTGGGCCTCCGTGTTCTTGGGCGTGTAGGGGCCTTGTGGCCTGCCTCTCGTCCCGAAGGGGCAGCTGGGGGAGGGTGAGTCCCCACACTGTCCCCTTCCCTCCGCCCCTGGGTTCTCCCCAGCCTTCTTAAGAGCCCTCTGCCCCCAGACAGTCCCCTTCAGCCATCCTCATCCTGAGGCCTGAAAGAACCTGTAAATGGGATCCAAGGTGACCTCCGCCACGTTGTCTGCAGGGTCAGTTGAGTTCCCGCTCACTGAACACAATCTTCTTTCACTGAACCTACCTGCTCTTTCCTACCACAGGGCCTTTGCTCTTACTGTTTCCTCTGCCTACAGAGCTCTCCCACCTTTTGCCAGGCTGCCTGCCTCCTGTTCTTCCTTCAGAAAGCAACTTAGACACTGCTTCCTCCAGGAAGCCCCCTGTGACTACCCTACCCCCAGATGGGGGCTGCCTGGACTCCCCTCCATTCTGTGCCTACCCCTTACCAAATTTACCAGAAATTATCGTCAGAGAGGAGAACAAGCGGTGCCCCTTCCTGGTGTAGGATCTTGGGAAGTCACTTCACTTGCAGAGCCTCAGTTTGCACATCGGTGGAGTGGGGGGGACCTGGGAGGGTTCTAGGTAGGGATGGCAGTGACATGTCTCCTGGAGGCCTCTCCCAGGGCCCTGGGGTGCTGGGAGTCCTGGCCTCTGCCTGTCCCCCGCGTCCCGCTCTGTCTGGAGGGGGGGGCAGGGCCGGCCGAGCGCCCCTGTGGCTGCAGCTATGTTCTCCCGCAGGTGACGGACGGCGGCACCATCAAGCAGAAGATCTTCACCTTCGATGCCATGTTCTCCACCAACTACTCGCACATGGAGAACTACCGCAAGAGAGAGGACCTGGTGTACCAGTCCACCGTGAGGTGAGGTGCGGGCGGGGCCGCGGGCCGCTTCTCCAGCCCTTTCCCGTCTGCCTGCGACGCTCTTGCGGGGTCTCGGGCTCACCTTCCGTGGGCTTGGAAGGCAGGGCTGGGGCTGTGCTGCAGAGGGGAGCCCAGCGCCTCGAGGGGCGCGCCCAGGGAGGAACGGGGGAGACTCTGCCGCGCACCGCAGCCCCTGGACATCGGCCTCCCCTGCCAGCTCCTCCAACAGTCCCGCAAAGTTTGGAAAACCCAGTTTCCAGGTGGGGACACTGAGGTCCAGAGGGGGCAAGCTATGTACACAAAGTCCCGCAGCCAGGAGGGACAGAGCTGGGACGTGGGCCAGTCCACCTGGCCCAGAAGCCTGAGCGACAGGCCCTCTGGTTCCCTGCAGACCCCTGCCAGGCAAGGAAAACCCACCCTAGACAACTGGACCCCAGGTCAGCAGGCTGGGGGAGAAAGAGGCCTTGGGGACCGAGATACGTAATATTCCGACCCCTACCCTCTTCCCAGAAGGGAGCAGATCGGGTTCCGTGCCTGCTGTGCTCTCTGTGTGTGGGTGCCCCGGCCCCACGGCCTTCGCGTGCACTTTCTAAACTCCTATGCTATTCCTCTGACCCTTAACGCTCACTTCCCAACGCGCCCCTCCCCTTGGTGGCCTGGTAAACTCCTCACCAGTCCTCAGAGCCCAGCTCAAGCGTGCCCTCCTGCACCTTCTTCAGAAGACCCCTCGCTGGAGCAGAACGAATCCGCCCCAAAGCCGGATGGCCGCTGGGGCTCTAGGTCCTGCCCCTCCGCGAGATGGGGCGGAGGGGGGGGGGGGTCTCACTGCATTAATGCAAAGGGGTTTCGCACAGGCACTGAACCGGTGCAGTCTTACACACACACACGGGTATGTGTTTTCCACACGACACGGGCAGATGCGCACCCACTGCCCAGGCAGAAAGCAGCGATGGGCAGGCCTGGTGTGTGGTGGGTGCACCCTGAAATTTGCACATTGGCTAGGTGACCCTGGGCGTGCTCCTCGTCCCCTTGAGCCTCAGTTTCCCAGTGGGTAAAATAAGAAAATGGGAAGGGAAGGTTGCACAGGGCTTGCCCGCCCGGCACAGGGAACCTTCCAGGTGATTCTCTGCTGCACACTGTGTAAGCTGGGAGGTGGGTGTGCTCCCCCCGGGGAGATCTTTCCGGGTCCCTCTTCTCTCCAGGCTTTGTGTCAGAAGCTCAGAACCAGCCAGCCCTGGTTGGGGGGAAATCTGGGGAGCACGTGGGCGCGAAGGGACGCGGGAGAGGCAGGCCAAAGGCCGATGCCTTTACTGATGTCTGTGATTTCCCCGGTACTTGCTTCCGGAAAGGGTCTGGGGCTCCTTAAGATATCAAGGTGCCCCTAAGACAAGCCAGTCAGGCTTTCTCAGGATGGGAAACTCATTTTGGAGAAGAAAACAGCTATTCTGGGAAGCACAGAATAAGTACATTCAGACATCTTCCCCCCACACACACACGGTTCCCAGAAACCCACCTCCTCTGCCCCACCGGCACATGCTGGCCGTGGTCTCTGAGAAGCCCCCGCCCCACAGCCTGCCCCATCATCTCCAGCCCCCCTCCCCCCTCAGATCCTAAGCCCAGGAGGAAACCCAAGACCACCAGGACAGCCCAGACCTCCCTCCCCAAAACACAGACCTGCTTCAGGACCGCGTGCTGGGTGACCTTGGATGAGGGCCTTAACCTTTCTCTGTGTCAGTCTCCTCACCTGTAAACAGGCCTATAGGATCAGCTTCATACAATCATCCTGGGGTTTAAGTGAGAGTTTTGTCCCCTGACCTGAGTTTCCAATCCTGGCCCTTCCCCCCACCTTGCGTTAGTATCACTCTGTGCCTGAGTTTCCCCATCTCTAGAAGGCAATGACAGTAGTAAGCAGCTCACGGCAGCCTTGGGAGGGTCCCTGCGTTAATTCACATAAAGTCAGTGCGCAGTGCCTGTTGCTGTTATTGCCCAGAAAAGAAAAAAAAACTCACCTCTCCCCAAATCTCATAAAGGTGGCTTATATGACCTCCATTTCTTGGAATCCTCAGGAACAGCCCTGTAAGCCAGGCAGGTGATCCTGGTTTCTCTAGCCCGGGTCTACAGACAGGGTCAGAGCTCAGCGAGGTGGAGGGACTTGCCCCAGCGTTCCCTGCTGCAGTGACACAGATTTCCCCATCCCCTGCGGACACCTTGCTGCCCTGCCCATTTCATACCTGAGGAAACCGGAGCCCAGAGAGGGAGGTGGCTGGCCCGAGGTCACACAGCAGGGCTGGCTTTCGGCCAGTGCCCTTTCCTCCTCCAGCCTTGCTTGGTTCCAGTTCCAGCAGCTGCTGGAGGAGGCTGCAGTGGAAGAATCCGATCACGGAGTGCTGCCGGTGGCCCCAGGGCAGCCAGGCTGTAGGAGGCCGAGTCTCAGGCGGCAGGACCCCATCAGGGCCGGCGGGCGTGGCTCCGGGACTCCACATTTACATATAAATGAAGATATTTACAAATTAATGCATCTTGACTAGAGAGAGTCCCAGCTCCACAGCTGTCTGAGACGCTGGTTCTTCAGCTGGGAAAAGTAGGGGGAAGAGGAAGCCCGATTACAGAGAATTGGCTGAGAATCAGCAGATAGCAATTCTCAGTCAGCGGAAAGGGGCCCCCAGGAACTCCCAGAGCACCTCCGTCCGCTGGTGGGGTTCCAGGAGGGACGGGCATCCGCTGGGGTGACGGGGCTGCTGCCGTCTGGGGTAGCACCCCGGTTCAGGACCTTGGACAAGTCACTGCCCCTCCCGTTGCCCCAGAGGCCCCATCGATCAAATGTCTATCGAATGAGCCTCAGACTCCAGAACGTCCCAACTTGGAATTGTATTCTCTGCGAGGATGTTTTAATTGAGCACCTACTAGGAGCCTGGCACGCTGGAAGGTGTGTTGGGGGGCCCAGCGGGGAACAAGAAGGAGCCGGCATTAAACCCTCCTGGGGGAAGATGGTAAACAAGGAACATGAGACATAGGGAAGCTGCTCAGCACACATTCCTCGAAGGTGCAGCCGTGTAAGGAGGGGCAAGCAGGGCGCAGAGCAGGGGAAAGACCCTGGTGCGGGGGTGCCATCCTGTGGGAAGGAGCCATCCTGGCAGGGGCGAGGGCGATGTGGCAGATGTCCACACCCACCCACACCCCTGACCCCTCGAAGCCGCAGCCCCGCTCAGCTTGCTCACGAGGTGGGGCCGGTGTGCCAGGGAATTAGCATCGGCTGATGGGAGATGTTGGGTGGATCTCCTGGCCCCCTTGCCCCTCAGCTGGGACTACTCAGGCGGGTGTTCGCTGTCCCCTCGAGCTCCCCAGCAGGGCTGAGCCTGAGAGGGCCCCCCAGAACAGCCTCCGGAGGCACCTGTGTCCGGGTACACCTGTATCGGCTTCTTCCCTCCCACCCCAGCTTCCTGGACACCTTCGCAAATAAGCCAGTGGCTCCCAAATCCTTGGCCTCAGGGTCTGCTGCTCAGGGGCCACCCTGAGTGGGTGACAGTCCCACCCGCTGGACACCTGCACATCGCCATCCTCCACACCTGCCCGCTCACGTCCTGCCTCGGCCCCCATTCCCCCCCCCCCGATCAGAACAGGGGGAGCAGATGGATGGATCCCCCATCGAGGGGAACACTGTGTGGGCAAAACTCACTAGTCCCTGCAGACCGCGCCCACCCGTGCCCCAATGTCTACTGCACCCCTTGTCCCGTTCTGCATGCTCAGGAGGTCCCGAGGAGCACCAAGCAGGCTTCGCTGTCTAGGAAATCTGGATTCAAGGGGTTGAGTATGCTCCTGCCCCTCCCACACCTCGCCCACCTCCCTTTGCCAAGGCCCTGATTGTCTCTTCAGGTCCAGCTTAAACCCCGCCTCCTCCAGGAAGCCGGTCTAGACTGCCCACACTGGGTCAGATACCTCCCCTCTATACTTCCCTGTCCTGACACTAGGCGTTCAAAGTCTGCCTCTCCCACCAGACTCGACGCCTGCGGACAGGGCCTGGGCCGATGTCTTCCCCACTGTCTCCCCGGCCCCAGCCCAGCACCCCCACCCTACCCCCACCCCCACCGCATTGAAGACGGTTTGTAGATGCTCGTGGAGTGGATGAGTTCTTCGGCCTCGGCTGCGGGATAAACGGAGGAGGGAGCAGTTCAGGCCCCTGCGCCTTCTCCAACGTTTTCATCCTCCATTCATCACAGAGGAATTGAGCAATTGCTGTATGTCAGGGACAGTGCTGGGGACAAAATGGTGAGCAAGACATAATCAGACCTGCTCTTGTGAGGTTTACAGTGTAGGGGGTGAGGAGAGACAGACCGTAAAGATATGTTTAAAAGAATAAGGGAGAATATTGACAGCTGGCGATGTGTGGGTAAAGGAAATAAGGTAACGTGACAGAGAAGGACAGGAAAAACGGGGTATGTGGAGGCGAGGCTACAAGGTTCCTCATGGGAGGTGACATCGAAACAGTCACTGGCAGGGTGGAGGTTAGGGGGCGCCATTCCAGGTAAAGGGCACAGCAAGTGCAAAGGTCCTGAGGTGAGGAATCATGACATGATCTGGACGGCCAGGTGACCGGAGTTTAGGGAGCAAGCTGGCATTTATTCTCAGTGTCTTGGAAGCCATTAAAGCGACCATAGGTCACGGTCTGATGCTTGCCCCAGGTGCCAAGCGGAAGGTGGGTTGGAGATGCCCAGGAAGGAAGACAGAGTCCTCCCCAGATGAGCCTGGGAAGGGAAGGAGAGGTCTCTTTGTTGGCCCCAGGACTAAGTAAGCTGGGAGAAGGCGGAGGACCGGCAGGGCCAGCAGGCAAAGGGGTGCCAGAGAGCCAGCTCTTTCCGAGGTCTGCTTACCAGGCCCTGGGACCACGTGAGCCAACCCCAGAAGCCGCAGCAGGAGGCCAAGGACAGCTGGGTGGGCGGGGAGGAGCCTGGGGGCTTTGTGGAGAACCCGACCACACAGTTCCACCTCCCTAATTCATATTTATCAGAGGAGGGAGACGCGGGAGAAATCAAGTAAATGATAGAAAGGCCCGGAGGAAAAAGGAGGCAGAAAGAAATGTCACTTCCTTTATTACTTCGAGATGCACCCGTTCACATATTCACTCCATGGCACGTATTGAACATTTGCTGCATCCGAGGCACAGAGCTGGGGCACTACACCCAGAGGTGGTGGGGACACAGGCCCAGCCTCCTGGGAGCTTACAGCCTGACCCCGCCCCCACCCCCATTTGCCCAGAGACTCTCTCAAGGCTCCGCTCTATCTTTTCCATCTCAGTAACCCCAGACCCCACCCGGCGTTTAGAAAGGAACAATAAATATTTGTGGAATGAAGGGAGAGAAAGGGGAGATAAAACATGGAGATAAATAGCTAACAATTCGCGTAATAAAGTGATGGCTGTCACCGGAAAGATTCGATATAATGCGGTGATGAATCGGAGTTGGAGAGACCCGGGGAATCCTAGAGAAGGTGGCGTTCGAAGTGGCCCTGGAAACATGAAGTAGTTTTAGACAAAGAGGAGCGGGAGCAGACACCCTCGCCGGCGGGCACTGCGTGGGCAAAAGCGCGGGAGAAGGGGCGGCGCCGGCCGGGGTGACAGGGCCCCCTGAAGCAGGCAGACAGGCTGCAAAAGCAGAGGTTCCCCGGAATCTGTTGGGCGGAACACCGGGCTGGGTTTTAGACGCATGCGCTGTCTGGTCCAAAGAGCAGAGGGGCTTTGCTTCCTTTTGAAAAGGTAACTGGCCCTCCTGCAGACTCACCTACGGAGGCGCAGGGCAAAGTCCTTCTCACTCTCCGTACAAAGAAAAGTGCCGTGGGACCCTGGACGATCTGAGAGTCTGAATTCCATAGCGTCCTCTGCCCGTCTGCCTGTTAGCGTGACCCACGCATCTTCTTTTCCCCAAAATGCACATAGCACGTGCCGACGGCACAGAAGTGGCCGTTCATCTGACCACTCATTTGTCCACTCAGCAAATGCACATCGCGTACTTTATGTGCCCGGCTTGCTAGGTTATGCCCGGTTCTCGACCCACTGAAAACCCCCTCCTCTCTCCCTCCCAGTGGGCATCTAGGAACGCAAAAGAGCCAGGGCGACATTGTAAGGATAACCCTGAGCCCTTTTCTGCAGTTTTTCAGAATAGATTAGGCCTCGTAGCCAAGTCTGGATTGAGCACTCCAAACCGGAGCTGGGTCCCCGCCTGAATCCCAGGGATTATTTTAGGAGCGAGGCTGCCACTCTCAGAGCCTGGGCTGCAGGTGCCTCCCCCATTCTCCCCACCCCTCCCCCCAGCCCCGCAACAGGCCGCCCTCCGTGGGGGTCACATCACAGGCCAGTCCCCAGACCACCTGCATTAGGATCACCTCGGGAGTTGCTTAAAAACACCAATTCCTGGGTCCACCAAGATGGAATTTGATTCAAGGGGTCTGGAGCAGGGCCGGGGAATCTGTCTTTCAAGAAATCTTCCAGGTAAAGTTGCAGGGAGCATGTGATCCACACTACA
>PJEM01016844.1:0-24262 GCA_004023845.1 Helogale parvula | reverse complement strand
TCGGATGGCTTAAATATTAAAGAAATGCTGAATGAATTGGGTTACCATCTGTTCCTAATAATTAAGAAAATTTACACTGCAGGGGTGCCTGGGTGGCTCAGTTGGTTAAGTGTCTGGCTTTGGCTCAGATCATGATCTCGCAGTTCGTGGGTTTAAGCCCCTCATCAGGCTCTGCACTGACAACTCAGAACCTGGAACCTGGTTTGGATTCTGTGTCTCCCTCTCTCTGTCCCTCCCCCACTAGTGCTCTCTCTCTGTCTCTCAAAAATAAATAAATTTTTTTAAAAAAGGAAATTTACACTGCATAAAAAAATTAAGGAGTTACATCGCTAAACAAATTCTTTTTCAACCTTTAAAGGACTAACCTTCCAAACTTCTTTCCTTTTACTTTGCACTCCTACTTTTCTTCTTAGTACAAAACTGAACAATAGCCAAATCATGGAAAGAGCCTAAATGTCCATCACCTGATGAGTGGATCAAGAAGATGTGGTGTATATATACAATGGAGTACTACATGACAATGAGAAAGAATGCAATATGGCCATTTGTAGCAAAGTGGATGGACCTCGAGGGTGTCATGCTAAGCGAACTAAGTCAGGTGGAGAAGGACAGAAACCATATGTTTGCACTCATAGGTCTGACAGGAAAACAGGAGAAACCTAATGGAGGACCAGGGGGAGGGGAAGGGGGAAAGACAGTTGGGGAGAGAGAGGGACACAAAACCTGAGAGACTATTGAATACTGAAAATGAACCACGGGTTTAAGGGGGAGGAAGAGGGGGAAGGGAGGTAGTGGTGGTGGAGGAGGGCACTTGTGGGGAAGAACGCTGGGTGTTATATGGAAACCAATTTGACAATAAGCTATTTTTTAAAAATCATGAAACTATTTTAAGTAATAAAAAGAAACTGAATGATGACAATCCTAGTCTCAAATATTCACAACAGATTAGAAAGCCTGGTTAGTGTGGCCCCAGGGTGGGCAGGGGTGAATGCTCCCAATCCCTCTTGTTCACAGATAGCTGGTATGGCAGACATGGAGTCATAGTGCCCTACAGAGTCCTGCTGTCCCCGATCAACTGCATGGTTCTTCTATTCTCTATGAGAGGCCACCTCCAAATATTGTTTCTGAGACAGATACTGCCATTATTTTTATTCTTTTGTAGCATTTATGGCAGTTTGAATTATCACGTGGTCACTGGTTTGTGTGTTTATTCTCTCTCTCCCCCACCAGGTTTTACACTCTATAGAGGCCACATTATTTAGTTTGGCATTCCACATCCAGGGTCTAGTTTAGTGCCTGACACACACACACACACACACAAAAAAAACCTCAATAACTATTAGAGGTATACATATGAGGCTTGGAGCAGGAGCATTCGATCAAAAAAGACTGTAAAACTGGATAGGTGACAGCTACCCCTACCATTGTTTTTTCTACATTCCAACTCAGTCTGCCACTTGGAAACCTCAGTGCTATAAGAACTCTCTTATTATAAATTCCACTCAATCAACAGCAAGTCAGGAAAACTTCAGATGCAATTCTAGGTAGGCTGGAGGTGGAATATCTAGGAGAGGGAATGGAATTATAATGAGAACAGCAACCACTTCCAATTAGAAGTTTGGGGTTTGAATTCCAGCTTCCTAAGTGTGTATCCTAGGGGAACTTACATAATCTCCCTAATACTGTTTCATCTTTTTTAAAATGGGGGGATTTTATCTAACACACAGAGTTTTTAATGGCAATTGAGTGAGATTATATATATGAAAGCAGCTGGTAGTGTAATTTATGGCATTTAGGAAAAGGGGCTGGCTACAAATTAGCTCCTTTGCATTGGCCAGCCAGTCTGCAGCAAGACAGAGAGATGATTTGACTAAAAGCCCAGGAACAGACATTTTGGATGGAGAAAAATGGAAGAAACAACAGCTCAAAGGCAGAATAAAAGTAAGTAAGCGCTAAGGACTGTAACTAAAAAAAGCTTAAGACAGAGCAATAGGACTATAACAACAGAAATGGAAAGAGATTTTTAACATGATAGACAAATTGCCAAGAAATCTATTAGCTTTCCCTTAGGTGACACAGCCTTCCCCACACATAAATAAAATAATTGCTACTCTTATAGTTAGGAGAAAAATCAACTGAAATGTACATTAAACACATATTAGAGGTTTAACATTCTTCACATGATTTCACATGCTGGAAACTCAGCCTGTGTAAATATAACCACGAACTTTATTATTTACTATGATAAAGTAACAGCATATCCTCCGTACGTACTACCTGCAGAGCTATAAAAGGTAAATGTGTACTGGCTCTTTAGGTACAATTACAAGAAAAAGATAGGCCCTTTTTTTGCATTCTGTGCTTATCAGACAGTGGCTACCTACCATCACTGAAAAAGAAACTTGGTATCATGAACACTTGATTAGAAATTCTTTTTTCCACTGTTAGGTACTTTCATTTTTTTCACTGCTTTAGTTAAACTTATGTCAGTTCCCTTGTTAAAATTGTTTTCTGAATCAGTATCTTTCTAGTGTGTGTGTATCTGTCTAGTGTGTGTGAGTGCGTGTGTGTGTATTCTTTGGTCTGTTCTTACACAAATCAAAAAAAAAAAAAAAAAGGATAAGAGATCTTAGAAGCATTGTATGCCACCATGGCTCCATCCTTCTGCCTCAAGGAATGCTGGTCTGGTATCAAAAAGTTCATCAAAAGAGTCCTTTTGGGTTTCTAGTCTTTGCCGACCTGTGGTGATAAAATGCTTTCTAAAGGCTATGTTCTCTTCAAGACTGTCATCTTCCTGAGGGCTGAAATCAGGTCTATTTCCCTATCTTCCATAGCATCACGACCTAGTTCAGGGATAGGCATCCAATATACAGTCACTGAATATATCATTTACTTATTTAAAAAAATTATTGAATATTTACTATGTACCAGTCACTTCTCTAGATAGCAATGATATAGGAATGAACAAAACAGATGACAATTTCTGATCTCATGGATATTACATTTTTTTGTGTGGCAAATGACAATAAGCAAGAAAAATAAATATACAGAATGATAGACAATGGTCTATGCTACGGAATTAAAATAAAGCTAGGAAGGGGAAATTAAATGCTGGGATGGGGGAGTTGGGGGCAGTAAAATTTTAGAAAGTGTAATGGATGATGGTATATGATTGAAAGATCACATTCAGGTAAAGACCTGAAATAAGTCAGGGAATGAGTTAGGAAGATATTCTTCGAGAACAGGTATTCGAGCCAAAGGAATAGAAGTGGAAAGGTCTTCTGGGAGGAGTATGCTCTTCTGTTTCCTATAAAATGTCAGGCTGGATTCATAGATGAATATTCCCTTTATGACACAGAGGTGCTACATTTAAAAGAGAAAACATAAACACACATACAAACAAAATCCTTTAAATATTTGATCTCTCAAGAAAGTAATTAAAATTCCAAAAATATAGAAACAAAAAGGAATATAAAGGACAGGGCATAAAATGAAACAGTTTATTAACAAGATATAGTAAATTAAGCATCTAACAGCACAGACACAAAATAAATAAAACACAAACAGAAAAATTCTCAGTCATAGCAGAAAATTTGATCATATTTATATCATTAATTCTATCATATTTCTATCATTAATTGTAAGAGTAAGCAGGCAAAAAAAGTAATGATAATTTAATAAGGCAGATCTAATTAACAAATATAAAACACAACACCTAAGAATTATATGATACATATGCTTCCAACCACACATGAAAAATGTACAATAATTGACCCTATGTAAAGTCACAAAGTAAGTTTCAACACTTACTAAATAATTAAAATCATCATAGATCTCCTCTAAGCACAATTAAATTAGATTTTAATAACAAAAACATCCTCCTGCCCCAAAATACCTCCAATAACTTGAATTTTTCTTAAATTAAAGCTTCATAAAAATCATAGGTCAAAGACTAATGAAAATTCAAAAATTATGGAAAATATATAGAACAATGAAAATGAATAAAACATAAAACTCATAGGATTCTGCTTAAGCAAAGGAAAATGTAGAACTCTAGATTTTTATGTTTAAAAAAAAATCTAAAATTATCAAGGTAGAAAAGGTATAATAAAGTAAAACCAAAAATATAAAAACAGAAAAATCACAAAATAATATCAGAACGAAGTGAAATAAAAAAACAGACATACAGTCAACAAAATAAAATTTGATTATTTGAAAAGATTAATAAATTGTTGGGAAGTTTTATTAAAAAGAGAAGTTACAAATAAACAGCATTAAAAAGGAACAAAAACAAATCTGTTTAGAGATTTAAAATATTTACTGAATATCATGAACAGCTTTATGCTATTATTTAAGATAAATATTCAAGCTATTTTTGAACTTCCATGAAAAGAAAACTTTATTGAAAACCGTAACTAACTTGCTTGAGAGGAGCTAGAAAACCTAAATGGACTATTATAAATAAAAACATTACATACGGAGATAAAAAAACCTATACAAACACACACACACACATACAAGGTCCAAATACATTTAAAGATGTTTAATAAACCTCCAAATCCAGTTATGGTCTCTATTATAAAAACCACCAGAGAAAACAGAAAAGTATCTCAACTCATTGTATAAGACTATTAACAGTCATTAGTAAAACTACATAAAGGTGTTATGAGAAAGGAAAATTATTTTCAATAATGAAGATTAAGAGGGATAACCAAGCAAAGAACACTCAGGAAAAAAGATAACAGCTATCATTTATATAGCCCTTACTAGGTGCTTTGCCAAGAGTTTGTATATAGATAATTTTTGATTTATAGATCAGCCATGTGAAAGAGTTTTATTTTCATCTTTATCACCATTTTATAAAAGAAGAAAGTGAGGCTCAAATGATGCTCTTGTCTTTGAGACAAAAAAACTACCTCAAGGTCATAGAGCTAGCTAATAAGTAACAGAGCTTGGTTTTAGCAGACTAATGGCTATTACTTAAATACTGCCTTTTACTGTTTCCTATCTTTCTAAAAGTACATTCAAAAAGAATATTACTAAATTTGATTTTGAATGCAATATAATTTTGGTTTTCAGTGGCTTTATTATGATATACTTAGGCATTGTTTTCTTCAAATTTATTGTGTTTTGAGTTCACTAAACGTTGTGAATCTGTGTCTTTTGCAAAATTTGGGAAGCTTTAACCTGCATTCTTAAAATATTACAATATTTTTTCTTCCCTATTATTATTCTTTAATTACCTATATGCTAGATCTTTTAAAATGTCCTCAAGCTTCTGGGGTTCTACTTATTTTTTTCCATTCTTCCTCTCATTCCTTTTTGGATAGGATGCTTTTTATTGATCTATCTTCAAGTTCATCAACTTCTTCTGTCACTTCTATTATGCTATTAGGCCTATTGATAGTTTATTTCAGATAATGTAATTTTCTGTTCTAAACTTCCCATGTGGTTATATGTTTATATATATGTATTTCTCTTTGAGATTTCCTATCTTTTTATTCGTTTCAACAATATTTTCTTTTACCTGATAGGTGAAGTAGCTTCTTTTTTAAGTTTATTTATTTATTTAGAGAGAGAAAGAGAAAGAAGGGAAGGGGCAGAGAAAGGGAGAGAGAATCCCAAGCTGGCTCTGCAATGTCAGCATGAAGCCTGACAAAGGGCTTGAACTCAGGAACCGTGAGATCATGACCTGAGCCAAAATCAAGAGGCAGCTGCTTAAGTGACTAAACCACAAAACACCACTGGAATCGCTACCTTAAATTTCTTGCCTGATAATTTCAACATTTGGGTCCTTCCAGGATTGTTATCCATTGATTTTCTTTTTTCATGAGAAACAGAGTTTTTTGTTTTTCATTTTATTTTGTTTGTATTTGACTAATTTGGGGTTTTATCTTGGACAATTTCAATGTTAATTGTGGATACTCTGAATTCTGTTATATAACGTCAGAGCGTGCTAACATTTTTTTTTTTTTAAGCAGGCCATTAACTTTCTTAGTCTCCAACTGCAACTGTGTCCTGTTCAGCTCTCCTTTCAGTATGTCCTATACATTATGTTGTTCAGGAGTCAGCCAGAGTTAGGCAGAGTTTATGTACAGAATTTGAGATTCTCCCATTTCTATCTCCTTCCTTCCCTAACTTGCCTCTTACTCTCTGCCATCTGTACCCACTGCCTGGATTCCTCCAATCAGAAAGCAGTGGGCTTTCTTTTGGAGTTCGGTTGCCCTGTTGCCATTACAACTACAGATACCCTCAGGAAAAGCCACAAAGAGTGAAACCACGCCACTCCATGATGGTTGTTTAATCCAAGTTTCAACTCTCCTCTAAAATCTTCCCACTATTGCTCATCCTCCATGACTTTTGATAATTGTATTGTTTTTTGTTTTATTTTGCTTTTGTTTTTTCTTGTTTGTTTGTTTTTTTAGGATTTTTTTTGCTTTTCTTCAGAGTTTATAGTTGTTATTTGCAGGCGGGGTGTTGGTTAGAAGTTTATTTCTTCATACCAGAAGCAAAGCTCTTATATTATTATTAATTTGGGGAACAGAAAGCTCTTAAAAAGTATCAAGAAGTATAGATAAAAATTGTAGAGGGGCACCTGGGTGGCCCCATTGGTTAAGTGTCTGACTTCAGCTCAGGTCATGATCTCGCGGTTTGCTGTTCGAGCCCCGCATTAGGATCTATGCTGACAGCTCAGAGCCTGGAGCCTGCTTCTGATTTTGTGTGTGTCTCTCTCTCTGCTCCTCCCCTGTTCACACTCTGTCTCTCTTGCTTAAAAAATTAAATAAACATAAAAAAAGTAAAAAAAGATGGTACTAAATGGGCTAGAAATAAGTCACTTGCTTCTGGAAGAGGCCTGAACACATGAAGAAAAGAAGCAATAAAGTGGGTAATAAATTTAAAGAAATATGTGCCACCAAATAAGTAAGAATAAAAGTGAAATTCATATATACCAAATTCTCAAAAGTTTCGGAAATGGGAAAAAAATGTCAGTAATATATTTCAAGACCAACATTTTTCATCAGATCTTAAAACCAAAGTAGGAAAAACAACTATATAAAAGAACTTCTGTTCAAAGTTGGGGTTTTTTTTTGTCAAGATTTACAGTAACCCATAACACATCTCAAAGCTTGAAAACTGTCTCAAGAACTGACAATGATTAAGTTCCCAACTAAATTATATTTTCTAAATTAAAAACAAGCACCTACTCAAATGTAACTTTTTAAAATGAAACTAAAGCACATTCACTTTATAGATGAGTATAAAGCCCTTACACCTCTATCACTACAAGATCTGTTTCCAGACTTGATATGTTATAGGACATGATAATATCAGACAGTGAGAAAAAAAAGTCTCATTGAAAACTTAGCAAAAATCTAATTTCTGCAAGAGATTTATCATTGGAACTAATTTCATTATACTCTTTTCTCCTTTGGTATACCTCTGGATCTAACTGTTTCAGGGTACAATCAAAAACACCTTCAGCTATCAGAAGATGCGATTCCGCCATCAAGCAACTGAGGGACTTTGGACAAGTCTCTTCACTATCAAGGCTTTAATTTGCTGATCTGAAATGTGAGTCTGGAACATATGACTTCCATTCTCCACCTGTAGCATTCGATGACTATATACATAGTCTTATTTCTGGATTCTTCAATGTTATGGGCATTATTGTATGATTTCTGCATAACAAAAGTGACAAATTCCTCAGATCCCAGGCCTATGCAAAAGACTTCAGAAGAGACAGATTATCCCCTTTAGAAAGGTGAAGACAAAAAAAAAAAAAAAAAAAAACAACAACAAATGTGTAGGCTCCCACATAGAATTTCAAGTAAATCATCAACTGACATCTGAAGTTGCCATATCTCCAAAGATAAGAAACTTATTTACATCAGTACTTCAGGTGAGTGGGATCATTTTGTGAATGATATGTTGAAATAGCGTTAAATATGAAGATTAAGCAATTGAACATTTATTATGAATTCCAAGGAAAGGATGTTACAATATTGTTTAAGATTCTGAGAACTTTCAACGTATCTCCTTAAAGAAACTGCTTACTTGTGACAAGCACTAGATGTTATATATGTGATGAATCACTGAGTTCTACTCCTGAAACCAATACTATACTCTATGTTAACTAACTTGAATTTAAATAAATAAATTTTAAAAAACCACTCTGCTTAGAACCAAAAAGTGGTATAAGTAGTACAATGCTCTTTAGAACTGCCTAAATTACATTCATTCAAATAACCTTAATAAATATGCATTAAACACCTGGTTGGTACAAGGTACTATACTGTTCACTATGAGACACAAACATATAAGAAATAATTTTATGCCTGCCTTTAGGAAGTTTATAACTGCTCAGAAGCAATGCATACTAGAAGGCACACAGACATAAATAAGGATAGTGCGTAGCAGGAAAAGGTAAATACAACGAATGAGGGAAACAGGGAACCCCGTGCTTCAGGCTTTGCTCCCAGCAGAGAACTAAACTAAAGTGGGGATGAGGTTCACACTGCAGGAGGTGGCCAACCATATAGCCTGAAGAACGCTAAGAGTTAGCTAGTGAAGCAGGAGATAGTGGAATTGCTAGAGGAGCCTGGAGAAACAGGCAGAGCTGTGGACCAGCTAGAAGACCAGCAATCAGCTGAAGATCTAACAGGTGCCAACTCGGAAGATAAAAATTCCTATATTCCTATCCTGAAGTGACCAAGGGTGATTCTGTGCAGCTGGGAGTTGAGAAAGGAGAGAAGTGGGGTAAGTTTTCTGTTATGGGAAAAAGACTCTTCCAAGTTAAGGAAATATGAGCAAAACCATAGAAGAAGAAATTCTGAGTTTGTCAAGTTTTCCGCTTCATGAACATGTCAATATAAGCAGAAATAATATGAATAAGTAACGGGGTTTTATCAGTTTACAAATTCTGGCAGGCTAAATTAAACCTGAAGATGAGGACAAAATTACCTTCAAGTTCCTGTTTACAACTTTCTATTCCCTAAAAGGCTATTTATATAGGTCATATGTGCAATTCAGTTGCATCCTTTCTAAATCATTCTATTTAAATGTGAAATGGTTGGAATCAAATATCACTGGTCTTCATTTTGTTCTGAAAGGGCAGTAAGAATAAATTAATCTATAATCACACTAATGATAAGAATAAGAATTTTAACTCCTTCCTTTGAAATGAAAAGGCAAATACTTTAGCCAAGAGCCTGCAAGTTTAATTTATAATTCACAAAAGTCTACAAACATAAGTCAAGTGATGAAAATTTCCCTTATTCTTACTTGAATATAACTGTAATATTTTGAGTATCAGTTTTAACAAAATGAATAAGAGCGCAACAGAGTTCAGATGAAGCTTATTTCTTGCCAAAATCCATATGAATGCCAGATACCATCCAAGCAGATTGTGTGGCTGCTTACTACAAATGAATCCTCTTGCTCTCCATTCAAACTAAAAAACAAATCTTCCTCAGATTGAGCACTTACCACTAGTTACAGTCCCCCTAGTCACTGCTTCATAGTGAAAAAGATCTAAGAATCATTGAAGCCACCTGAGTACTATATTGTAGACCACTCATGTTGTGCTTCTTCAGAAACAAGCTACAAATAGTAGAAAGAGAAGGTATGTTACACTTTGCCTGTGAATCTTGCTTTACAGGATGGAGGAAGGAAGAATGAAAGAAAGGAGACCAATATTTACTTAGACCCTGTTTTAGGCTAGCCACATAGCAAATGTTTTACTATTTAATTATCAGAAAGAAATGTTATTAATACTATGTGATGCAAGAAAGGAGTGGAGTTCAAGAAAGTTATTTTTGTGACATCATGTGTCACTTAACCGGTGACACCATGACTTGATCCCAGTTTGACTCTGAAGCACCTGTTCTTTCCCATACATCTTGTATTTGTTCATGTCCCACTTTTAAAAGGTAGCATACTTTTTTAGGATTGCAGCTCTGGTAGGCAGGAGATTCCCCCCAAGCTGTTTTTGGGTGACCTTGTTCAGGGGTTGTGCACGGATTGTGTTAATTGTCACCTCCTCTCCAGATCTAGTGTCATGGATCACTCGTAACAAAACAAGCTGAAGAAGTATTTGCCTATGTACAACCAAGAGAACTGACTTCCAAAGTGCTGAGCCTCAAAACTAAGATAGTGGCAGCAGCCTGTCCAGAGGCTGATCAACGAAATCATGTTTTTGTTCCACTGGTTTCTGTTCTTTGGAATCCCTAGGGTGCACTCTTCCATTGTTGGATCTATGATTATAGTGTCCTTTCCTTCTAGGCTTCTATCTAAGCCATACTTATCATGTCTAGTTTTTTGATACCACAGATATTGTCAAACCCTAGGTCTCACAAATTTTATACTCTTTGAACCCCTTTTATATTATCTTTCTAACCTAGCCCCAACCCCATGACCCATCACTTTATTCTTTTATTAATACC
This sequence comes from Helogale parvula, assembly GCA_004023845.1. NCBI lineage: Eukaryota > Metazoa > Chordata > Mammalia > Carnivora > Herpestidae > Helogale > Helogale parvula. The sequence goes on along the minus strand of PJEM01016844.1, from coordinate 13,820 downwards.
CTCAATTCACCTTCTAGTTTTGCCTTACTTACCAAGCTCTCTTGGTTGAGATCCTAAGATGGGAAATTTAGTGTACGTAGTTTATTTGGGATACAACCCCAGGAAATGCTAGTAAGGAATAAAAGAAGTGAGGTAGAGAAGGGAAATAAAATACTGTCAGCAAAGATAACCATCAACATTTCCTCAAATCCTCATTCTTGTATGTTGCCCCTCACGTCAAAAGGCAGAGTTTGTTTCCCTCCATCTTGAATCTGGGTTGGACTTTGACCTTTTGGCCATACACTGCAGTAGAAGTCACACTTTGCCAGTTCTGAACAAAGGCTGGAAGAGTGCTGGCAGCCCCCTCTTGAGATGCAGAGAGCATGTAAAGAAGCTCTGACTAGACTAGTAAATGGTAAGAAACCATGTGGACAGAAAGAGGTTCAAACAGACCCCAGCTATTCCAGCCATTGCACTGCCTTTATGGATATTCCTAACTGAAACAGGCTTGCAGTCAAGTGCAGCTACATGTGTGAGCTCTGGTATCAGTAGGTAGAATAAAAGAAAACCCCAGCTAAGTCCAGCCACCCCAGAGAACTGTAAGAAATAGACCCTTATTGTTTTAAGCAACTAAGGTTAGGGGTAGTTTGCTACACAGAATAAGTGAAAACATGTAAGAAGTCCATAAGGGGTACATTTATCAAGCAGCTTACTGGTATGGTGAATTGGAGCTCAATCTTACTGGGACATTTTGACAAACAGTGCACAACATGCCTAACAGTTAATCCATGTAAAAGGTGAGGGTCCTAATTTATCCAACAACTTGCCACCAATTATTTGCTTAAGGCGTCTTCTAGTGACATTAGCTCTTTGGCACTTGAAGTCTGCCCAACATTTGCGCCAAATTTGCTCAACATCCAGAAAAAAGTCTGGGAGAAAGTCACAAGTATCAGACAGGATAAGTTCTCAGTGACAAGACATGAGCTGTGGGGAGAAACAAAAAGAGTGCAGACACTGAAGACCAATCCTGGAGCACCTGCCTTCTCCACTCCTAGAGTTCAGAAGCTACAGAAGGCCTTACGAGTGCACAGACTGTAACCACAGCCTCCACACTTAACTGGTCCCAAAGTTGCTGAACAGTCCTCTTCTGTTTCCCTAACCATCATCTCTCTGCTTTTGTGCACGATATCTATTTCAAATCTTCCCTCTTCCTGAAATCCCTCCACCGCCTGTCCATTCAGTGTCTGCTACCCATCCTAGTGAGAATATAGAGGCCATGAGATCAACCTTTTGGTAGCTTACTTACAAACCAATTCCACTACTTTTCATTGGTTCCCCCCACCCCTTCCCTACCAATGCCAAAGGAAAGGATCAACATCAATCCATCATTTACCCATCCACCTCTCTGTGTAATTGCCCTCTTATGTAATTGCCCAATCTCTCTCCCTCTCTCTCTCTCTCCCTCCCTCCCTCACAAATCTAATCAAGGCTCTGAATGACTGAAATTCTACATACTTTTTTCCCCCTGACATATACTTGTTTCTTCTTCACCCATATCCAGAATTCTCCCTGGCAAACTCCTCTTCACCCTTTAGGTCTCAACTTAGCTACTTCCTCCTGAGGAATGGCTTCTCTAACCCTGCTGGGCATCACTCCCCAAATCTGTGCTTACTCCCATCATCACAGCTGACTCTGGTGAAAGTTCCATGTCCCCTTCCCTGGTATTCCCCCTTTCCCTCCCACTGAAGGTAAGGTCCTCCAAGTCAGGTATTTGTCTCATAAATTCTTGAACTACAATCCCTCTACCTGGAGCACACTGGGTGCTTAATACATATTTATTAAATAAATACATGTCTGGGGTTGTTTTAGTCTCCTCTTCTTACCATTCCAGAATAACTTAAGCAAGAACTGCATTCAAGATATAAGCATGCTGTGGTCCTTCTTTCCATTCTTTTTTCTTTTTAGTATTCTATAAAAAGGTATCATACCGACACATTATTTTCAATTTGCACCCCATTCAGTAAAATAAACAAATAAAATAACAGAGCAAAATGCACTTGCTTATTTGCTTAGAATCTCAGAAGTCCCTCGCTGGAACTTTTTGTCTTGTTATAATGCTATGGAGAGACAGACTTCAATACTGGCTTCTAAAATGGAATTTGTATTTATTAACATCAAAACTTTACAAATTCTTAAGTTTTAAAAGGATTTTCATAGGTAAGAACATATACCTGTATATTCACAGTGAGCTTAAGAAAATGTTTCTAAAAAATGTTAAACAACCTCCTTTTTTTTGTAGTCATATCAACACGCCTGTCAACATCAGTTTTTACAGTTATGGCTCTTATTTTCATCAAAGAATGAACCATCACCTTTAAGAGAAATGAAAAAAACAATCAGTGTGGGCTTATGGTCACTTGAGGGCCCTACTACCTAGTCCTAGAGTCATTTTTTAAACTATAGGCAAGATATCCTGGGAAAGAATTTGGAACAAAGAATATATTCTCTTTGCTTCCTCTCCACCACATTCTCAGTGACAGGAATGTGAGACATTTTAAGTCTTTAATATGAAGTAAAGCTCACCACTTAGAATACCTGAAATCCCTTTTCCACCATGCCACCCTTTGGAATAGGAAGGAGGTGAGGTGGTTTTTACAGGCTGGTCTTCAGGGAGATAAGAACATTGAAATAATGCCTTTCTTCTGGGGCGCCTTGGGTGTCTGAGTTGGGTAAGTTTCCGACTTCGGCTCAGGTCGTGATCTCATGGTTGGTGGGTTTTAGCCCCGCACCAGGTTCTGTGCTGACAGCTAGCTCAGAGCCTGGAGCCTGTCTTCAGATTCTGTGTCTCCCAATCTCTCTGACCCTCTCCTGCTCACGCTGTCTCTCTCTTTCTCTCTCTCTCTCTCTCTGCTCTGTCTCTCTCAAAAATAAGTAAAACATTAAAAAAACTTAAAAGAACATTGAACTACTATTATTTTTATTTCTTGTGACCTCAAGTCCAGAGTACCTATACTATGATGAAATGTTTATGTTTTTCACTATAAACATCCTGCCAACTCAGATTTTTAAAATTTAGATTTAAGCAAAAAAAAATTTTTTAAGGTAAAATCAGATTAGCAAACCATCTGAAAAGCACTATCATTTATAAAATTTAGTGAAATGTAGATCGAAGCATATTTCCTACTCTATTTTCCCGGTCTGTGGATACCTGGGACGTAATTCAGTTTTCCATCCCCTGTTCCCCGATCAGCTCACTCTTTGTTCAGCTCTATCTCCAGTCTGGCATATAATTACTTCTTCAGCTCCTGTGCTATTTGGTTTTAAGCACCTCTTACCCCCAAGGCCTCATGGCTCTAAGGGCTTGTTGAATTTAAACAAGCACATTTAAATCTTTGTCTTTAAATGAGTAAAATAAAAGTCTTCACACCTAACAAGGAGTACTATTCTATCCACCTACACTCTGAACGTGCATGTTATAATTGTCTACCAGATCATAATGAGCATCTATCCATCCTCAAAATCAGAGAAAGGAGGATTCATTCTAGAGGTAAATTTACAATAAATGGTTTTATCCTTGATTAGCTATGTGTGTTTGGGGACACAGAGATTGGCACGTGCATAATTTAACCTAATAAGTATTGGATGATCAGGGACATCTTAGAAATAAAGGTGGGGGGAAGGCAGTGGAAGAAAAACAAAAGAAAAAAGCAAGATTACTAACAGAAAAAAAATATAAAACAACAAAGTGAAGCTTGCCTCTCACCCAGCAAACTTGACACACTTACACACATCCTCATACTCATGTGTGCACGCCCAGGCACATGCACGCGCGCACACACACACACACACACACACACACACACAGCGTAGTGACAAAAATCTGCGTTTCCTAGAGACATGCAGAAGGCCTGGATTCTCTATTACTGCTGCTGCTAGAAAATCATAAATAACATCTATGGTCTTAGTTTAGCCTTGAGTAATCAATGATCATGATATTTGTTACATGTTCTTATTTACCTCACCTACTAGTAAATGAGTATTGAATGAGATTCTCATGTAAATACACTGTCAAAAAGAAGCATTTAAAAATAGGTATTGTAAATATAAATTATATGAAAAGTTTTTAGTGAAAAATGAATAAATTTTAATAGATCTCAAATGAAAAATAAAAGATATTTAATTTCATGAAGGAAATAGAAATTTAAAAAGTGAAATACCATTATTTCACCTGTCAAATCAATGAAAGTTAAAAAAAAAAAGGGAAAAACGCAGTGTTGAAAAATTACACTTCAGTGAGGATAGAAATTGGTACAAAGTTTTTTGAAGGAAAATTAAGCACTTTGTATCAAGAGCGTGAATAACGATTATATGCTGGGTTGGTTTTGGTCCTCTGGTGCCAGCATCAACTGGGAGCGTAAGATACTTATTAAGGCAATAAACTGTGAATGATAAAGAGCAAGGGACTTAGGCAAGGAGAATTTTCAAACCATGATGCAAGTCTGACACCAAAAAAGAAAAGAGGGAAGAAGAGTTTCACATGCAGAGCAGCTCTGAGAAAGTATCAGCCAGGTTCGTGGTGAGTCCGTGAGCCAAAACTGCCCCTTAGAAGAATCTCACATTGGGCAGACTGAGTTCTCCAGATAGGTTGGTCATTGTCTACGAGCAGCTCAGGGTAAGTATGTGGATGCCTGAGTGCTCCAAAACAGCTTCTCTTGAAAGAAGATCTAAAAAGGGCATTGCCATGGTCAAAACATATGGCTTTATTCCAAATCTAAGAATTTATCCTAAGGAAATAATCTAAATACTAGAGGGGAAAAGCTTTCTACCAAAAATACTCATTATATTCTTTTTAAAAACAGATGAAGGGGAAAATAATTTAAATAACCAAGTATAATGATTAAATCACTCTGGTATATCTGCATAATAGAATATGCTGTAGCTATTAAAGGGAAAAGCTACGTATATTTTAAGTAAAATTTAAAAATAAGACATAACATAGTGTAATCTTTAAGTTAAAACTTTGAAAAGACTGGGAGAAGGTGAACCAATATGGTGATATAAGTATTTTTCTTTGAGTCTTTTAAAATTCTCCAAATTTTATTTAATAAAGAAACCTTTACTTGGAGGAATGAAATATGAAAAATGAAAGAAAAAACAATATTTAAAATTATTTATAATGGGAAATAAATAAGAAAAACATGAAGATATGGAATAAAAACAAAGAAAACAAATATAAATTTGACGAATACTACCCTCAAGAATCTAGAAAATGGGTTCATGGATTCAACACACTATTAAACAAAGCCAAGATGGTAACTGAAAGGGGAAGGTTTTTATTTTAATCATGGTATTGGGTACTTGAATGAAAACTGATGTTCCATACACACCTCTATGGCTGTTTGGTATACGTGATCTACCATCACTGTAAGGAGCACCTTCTGCATATGTATGTGTATATGTTCATTAGCATATTCATTTTTCAACTTAGAATTGAACAATTTTCTGAGTCATAAAATATGCCAGGAACTATGCAGGTAAATTAAAGGTCACAGAGTAATGTAATAAAATGTTTGCTTTAGCCCTGTACAAGCATGCCTTGTTTCACTGTGCTTCACTGTATTCTGCCTCACAGATTTTGTGGTTTTTACAAATTGAAAATCTGTGGCAAGACTACATTGAGCAAATCTATCAGTGCCATTTTTTTTCCCAACAGCATTTGCTCATTTCGTGTCTGTGTGTCATATTTTGACAATTCTTCCAAGAATTAAAAACTGTTCATTATTATCATATTGTTTGTCTGTGATCAATGATCTTTGATGTTACTATTATAACCAGTTTGGGTTTCCACCAACTGTACCCATATAAGACAGCAAAATTAATTGGTAAGTGTTGTGTATGCTCTGACTGCTCCACTGACCAACCATTCCCCCATTTTTTCTCTTTCCCTAGGCCCCCCTATTCTCTGAGACACAACATTATTTAAATTAAACCAATTATTAACCTTACAACAGCCTCTAAATGTTCTAGTGAAGAGAAGAGTCACATGGCTCTCAATTTAAATCAAAAGATAGAAATGATTAAGCTTAGTGAGGAAGTCACATCAAAAGCCAAGATAGACCAAAAGCTAGGTCTCTTGCTTGGCCAAATTTTGAATGCAAAGGAAAAATTCTTGAGGGAAAGTTTAAAAAAAATAGAAAACTACTCTAGTGAACACAGAAATGATTTAAAAAAAAAAGTAAAAGAGCCTTATTACTGATACGGAAAAAGTTTCAGTGGTCTGAACAGAAGATTAAACCAGCCACAACACTCCTTTAAGCTAAAGGTTAATCCAGAGCAGGGCCCTAATTAACTCTCTTCAATTCCAGGAAGGCTGAGAGAGGTGAGGTAGCTGCAGAAGAAAAGTCTGAAACTATGAAGTAGCTTCATGAAATTTAAGAAAAGAAGCCATCTTTTTACCTTTAGTATAAAAGTGCAAGGTGAAGCAGTAAGTGCTGATGTAGAAGCTGCAGGAAGTTATCCCGAAAGTCTAGTTAAGATAACAGATGAAGGTGGCTGCACTAAACAACAGATTTTCAATGCAGATGAAACAGCCTTCTATTTGCAGAAGACGCCACCTAGGAGTTTCATACCTAGAAAGGAGAAGTCAATCCCTGAAAGCTTCAAAGGAAAGGCTGACTCTCTTGTTAGGATCTAGGACAGCTGGTGTCTTTAAGTTAAAGCTAGTGCTCACTTACCATTCCAAAATATCTCCAGCCCTTAAAAATTCTGCTAAATCTACTCTGCCTATGCTCTGTAACTGGGACAACAAAGCCTGGATGACAACACATCTGCTTACAACGTACTTTACTGAATATTTAAAACCCATTGTTGAGATCTACTGCTCAGAAGAAAAAAAAAATCCTTTCAAAATAATACTGCTCATTAACAATGCACCTGGTCACCAAAGAGCTCTGATGGGGATGGACAATGAGACTAAGGTTGTTTTCATGCCTGCTAACACAGTAACCATTCTTCAGCCCATGGGCCAATGAGTTATTTGACTTTCATGTCTTATTGTTTAAGAAATACATTTTGTAAAGTTATAGCTGCCATAGATAGGGATTCTTCTGGTAGATCTGGGCAAAGTAAATGGAAAACCTTCTGGAAAGGATTCACCATTCTAGCTGCCATTAAGGACATCTGAGATGGGACCTACTCCTAGTAAAGATACCAAGAAGACTGCGGAAACAACAAAGATTTAGAATGTGACATAAACTTCTACTCTGGGTAAAATGCTATTACACAGCATTGCATGCTACAGAGAAATCATATGAAAGGGAGATGCAGAGGCTTCATCGTTAAGGAAATTGCCACAGCCCCCCCAAACCTTCAGCAACTAGCACCCTGATCAGACAGTAGCCATTAACATCGAGGCAAGACCTTTATCATCAAAAAGATTACAACTAGCTGAAAGCTCATATGAAAATTGACATATTTTAGCAATAAAGTATTAAGGTATGTATATTGTTTTTTCAAACATAATGTATTGTACACTTACTAGACTACAACATAGTGTAAACATAGTTTTTATATGCACTGGGAAATAAAAAAATTATTTGGCTCTCTTTATTGCAATATTTGCCTTAGGCAGTAGCCTAGAACCAAATTCTTGATATGTTTGAGGCATACCTGTATTCTAAAATTGTTTATAGGAAATACTTATTTCAAAACCGTATGTGCATGTCCTTAGAGTATCTGTCCATTCGTGTATAATGCATTTCACTGTTTTTCAGATTTTATTTAATATGCACATGAGTGACAGAGTCTGATTACAATTTGATTAACTCATATAAATGAAGAAAGGAGGACATTAACCATTTATTTATTACTCTCTTTTGACTGTAAAAAGTATCCTGAACCTTGCTATAGTGAGTCAATCCCTCTCTGGGTAGAACTCTATGTACTCATAAGCACTGGTTTCACAGATTGCTGTCCTGCTCCCTAACTAAATGAGTTTTCTAGATATACTTACATAACATCTCTGAGGTAATGCATACCTATCTTCTTATTCAGCTTAAGCATGCATATTTTTTTTTCATTTAAAATCCATCAACTAATGATCTGTGATCCTTAGTAATTAATTCAATGATTACATGAATTAATATAATGCATATCCCTTTTAAGGAGTTAATATTTTCTATGTTTATATTACAGAACTGGCCTTGGGTGACGATTATCCATGCCCTGAATTTCATAGTGGTTCAAGGATAAACTATTCCCCTTTGTATTTCAGTAAGTTTGCTCCAAAGGAGCCTATTGCTTCTCCACTCAACAATGAGTAAAATGCATTCAGAGACCTTAAGGGACCTATTCTTAATAACATAGAGTTCTGTCCCAGTTTGTTAACTTCACTGAACTTATAACTCATTGTTACTGCCAAAGAAGTGATCCAAACATGTTATTAGTTTGATCTCCTAAAATCCACAGAGCAAATCTGGAGCCATTTTTTCAAATAAACAGAGGAACGAAAACAAAAAAACACTAGATATCAATAAGTTACAGACAGGAAGGCAAACTTCACATTTATCACTAGAAAAGCTATAGGAAATTTGTCTCAAAACTGTTTTATGCTTCTGAACAGTGCTATAGCCATCCACTATCATAAGCACCAATAAGGATGATGAGAAGGAAAATAACAGCCCCCTACACCTGCATAATAGTTTTACTTTGGGAAAAGACTTTCACAGACTACCTCTAATCTGGTCCTCGTAATGACTCTGAGAAAGTAAGGCAAATGCTTTCAATGTTTCATTTAAAGGAGGAGGAAACTGGAGTCCGGAGAAGAGCCTTGCCCGATAGCAACATGTGCCTGAATCTAGGTTACTGGCTACTTGACTTTTACTTCCAGGTTTGTTTTTTAATGCTTTCAAATCAAAAGATTCCATGCTTTGCAATGCCTTTCTAAATTATGTACAAACCACTTGGAATCATAAATGTCTATTAACCACAGCAATATGATATAGACAAAAAATGGAAAGAAAGATATGTCTGTCTCTAATTGATAGGGCTGAAGGGAAGATAAGTCAAAAGATATCTAAGGATTCTATACTCCCTGAAATAATTACTTGGTACTTTTACTTATATCTTATTCTTTGTTTCATAAAGTATTTAACTTTTGAGGCTTTTATGATTATAAAATATAATGGACTGTTAATAACAATAAATAAATCTTCATTCTGTTTATATAGGTATGCTTATCCACATCCTTACTATTCAACTCTCACTACAACTGTTTCATTTAATCCAAGTTTCCAGAACCAGGTCCAGGACAAGCACTGATATATTATCTGCTGCTGATTTTACTAGTTGAATATTATATTATACCAGTTCATCACATTATCCAGGGATAGAAGAAAATTTCAAAAAAAAATGAATAAGTCAAAATAGTTTCAAAGATTATTTATACCCCATTTATAAACCTATTTTCTGTGCCTAGTTATTTACCACTATCACCACAAGATACACATGAAAGAGCATTTTAAATGATTTACTTCCCTTTATAGACCCCCATTGTTACAGGAAACTGGCACCAGTTTGTTACAAAGGAAAACATTATTCATGGTTTAGAACACAAAGTGGAGAAGAAATATTATAGCCCACTAAAACTGCCACTTTCATTTGGATTCTCAGGATGCATGTAATTTCCTAAACCAGAAGATTTCCATTGTACCAGGTATAACCAACTTCATTTTAGAAAACAGCAATGGTATTTTTGGTGATTTTTAAGTTGTAAAACAGTATAGGTTTAGCTAAGGAGATTAATGCAAGTGTTCAAATGGAAACTGATCAATTTGTACAAGTCAAATGAACTTCACTAATGAACTCTTTTTGTACTTTTAAATACTGAAGAAATAGTGGTTAGGTCCAAATACATGTAAGAAATTCATATAAAGGTGAGTACAAATATATCCGAAAGTAGCAATATATCTTCATTTATTACTTTGTAAAGTAATGAGATAGTTAACCCCCATCTCCATCCAGTTAACCTGTTAATGAAAATAGTATCAAGAGATGGCCCCCAGTTCTACCAGGATAGAGTGCCTTGTATCAAAATACCCATCCTGCTGAGAAAAACTATACAATATAAATAAAATAATTTGAAGAAGTGTTTGATAAAGGGACCAGGAACCAACCAAAATGGTTTTACTTAAAACTCAAGATATTGTGAAGAAGAGAAAGGCACTAAATTAAACCCTACCTGTGATGTCTACCCCATTTTCACGTAAGGCATCTAGTGATCCTAAGTAGCACTGGGCTGACACACAGAGCAAAAAGCTCTGAATCAGAGCACTAAGTACTCTAGGGGATGGAAAATAAAAATTGCACTCGGGAACTGTCAAAATAACCATGACATTGGGAGCCAAGATCCTGGACAGTAGGTAAATGCAATAAGGTGAAAAATATATTTTTTTTTTACACTTTTAACCCTTGAGGCATTTGCAGATTCCCTTTCAGGTAGTGAAAATCACCCTTCCTGCAAAAAACAAACAAGCAGAAAGCATCAACATGGATACTAGAAAATTAAACAATGTTGAGTTCTTATGGTCTTATGGTGTCAAGAAGGTAAAAACTGGAGTTTAGGGATGACATAAAAATTATTCCAGAATTTTATTTGAACTTCTTAATGGCTATTTATAGGAGTAAGAGCCAGACAGACAGGCTAGCTATAACAAAGGTAGAAACTCAACTTCAAATTATCTCAATGCCTCATTAGATCAAGGTGAATTAACTTTACTCTAATTATCTGTAATAAGATAATTAAATCCTCCTTGGAAGAACACAGTATCACAAAAAACTTTTTAATTTTTATATGCAAAGATCATCAGACAAGCCTAGAGATATAACCAAAAAGCAAAAGAAAAAAATAAACTCAAAAAATGTAAAAGAATCATACGGCACAAACTTTTAAATAATGTGATTAATGTAGAAGAAAAGATTGTGAATTACCAGAGAACTGGGGTCTATAAAACAATAAACAATACTCTAGAATTAAAAATAACTGAAATCAAGAACACAATAGATGTGGCTAATGCAGATTAGACAAACTATAAGGAGAGATCAAGAACTCAAAAATAAATCAATGGAAAATATCCAGACTAAAACAGCGAGAATGAAAAAAATAGAAAAAAGGACATATGAAACAGAGTTAGGAAAAACGTGTCTAACATACAAATATTTATAGTTCCAGAAGAAAACAGTAGAGAAAATAAGCAGAAGCAAACTTCAAAGTAATAATGGTTAAGAATTTTCCCAAATTAAAAAAAAAATCAAGCCACAAACTTAAGAATGTCTAAGTTCCCCAAGCAGGATAAACACAAAGAAACTGACATAAGAGGACAGATGTTTCTTGGGTTTTTTTTAGCTGCTGAAAATAAAATCTCAAAAGAACCAGAGGAATAAGTCTGATAGCTGATTTCTCAGGAAAAACAATGGAAATCAGAGAACAAAGCACTGATAATTTAAAGAGCCTCAAGAAAGTAATCACCAACCTAGCATTCTATAACCAATGAGAATGTCCTTTAAAATGAGGCAAATAGCAAATATTTTCAGGAAAACAAAACTGGAAAAAAATTCACCAATAGATTCTTACTATAAAGAACACTAAAGGGTACCTTTCAGGTAGAAGGAAAATCGTCTGACAGTGATATGGAAATTTAGGGAGAAATGAAATATACCAGAAAAGGCTAATATCTGAGTAAATGCAAACAATATATTCAGACAGGTAAAAAATTAACAACAATTTCTTATAGGAATTAGAGCTCTGGAAGTATTTTTTAATTTAAATTTTAGATAGTTAGCATACAGTGCAATATTGATTTCAGGAATAGAATATAGTGATTCATCACTTACACACAACATACAGTGTTCATCACAACAAGTGCCCTCCTTAACACCCATCACCCACTAGCCCATCTCCCACCTACCTCCCGCCATCAACCCTCAGTTTGTTCTCTATTGTCAAGAGCCTCTTTTGGTTCTCTTCCCCCCCATTCACATATGTTCATCTGTTTTGTTTCATAAATTCCACATGAGTGAAATCATATGTTATTTGTCTTTCTCTGACTTATTTCACTTGGAACTATTACAATACAGTACAACGATAGTACACATGATAGAAAGGGACAAATGGAATTTCCTTGATGGAAGAGACAAAAAGTATAATTTTATAGTAGGCATTATTTGAATAATTATTAAAAATATATATACAATTTGCAACATAAAATGTAGGAAATAAAATAAAAAGATTGACTAGTAACAGAAGAGAGAAGAATTGGCAAACATAAGCCGGTAGAAAAATATAGTAAGATGAGAAAAATAAATCCACAAATATTACTAATTGCATTTAATGTAAGTAGACTAAATATTATACTTGGAAGACAAATGTGGTCAGACTGCAAGTTAAAACAACAACATTATGTTGTCCACAAGAAACACACCTCAAATAAAAGCACACAAAATAGTTGAAAGTAAAAGGATGAAAAAACATTCACCAACCATTTTCTTATAACATCAGTCTAAGTAGAATTCAGGACAAGATATAATAGAAAATGAGGATTTAGTAATGATCAGAAGTCCTAGTTTATCTAAAATGGATCACAATTCTAAATTTGTATACAACTAATAATAGAGCCTTCAAGAGCAAAAACGGACAGAACTAAGAGGAGAAACAGACAAGTCCATAATCATAACAGTAAATTTTAAATGATAGATATCAATAAGTGATAGGACACAAAGGCAAAAAAAACCAATAGGGAAATAAAAGTTTTGTACACCAAGATTTAATGAATTTAATCTAATTGATATGTATAGAACCCTACACACAAAACTACAAAATACACATTATTTTCAGGTACATATAGGCCATTTACCAAATTTTCCTTAAACTGAGTCAGAAAGCAAGTTTCAATAAATTTCAAAGTATTCAGATCACATAGCATATATTTTCTAACCATAAACTCAAAGTTAATTATAAAATGTTAATCATAAACTATCTGAAGTATCTTGAAATAGAGCAATATATGAAGAACAAATCCAAAAATTCCTTTTTGAAAAGATAAGTAAAAGTGACCATCCTCTAGAAATACAGATTTTAAAGCAAAGAAGAGTAGGCACAAATGACCCTGACCGAAATGAAAAATGCAGTTTTCATCTAGATGCTTCAGACATTACAAAGGTAAAAGTATATGATAAGAAATTTAACATTAATAAATTTTAAAACCTAGATGAAAAGGCAGATATAATAAAGATAATAAGAGGATATGGTAAACAGCTTATCAATAAATTTGCAAAATTAGATGAAATGGATAAATCTTATGAAAACACATATTACCAAAATGGACACAAGAAGAAATGGAAAAACTGCATTTTTAGTTTAAAATTTCTGCAAAGAAAGAAATTGAATATTTATAACCTTTCCACAAAGAAAACTTCTGGCCCAAAGAGCCAGGTAAATTCTTTCTAAAAGCTAAAGAAAAAAAAATAGCACCAATCATAGACAAGTTTTCCCAAGGGTAGGAAAAGAAGAATACTTCCTAACTTGTTTTGTGAGGATACTGTAATCTACAACCAAAACCTGACAAGATAATAATATTATAGGCAGAGAGGAGGAGCCAAGATGGCGGAGAGGAAGGGAGCTCTGTAAACTTCATCTGCCCCATCGATCAAACTGAGAAGGACACTGCTCTCATCTGCAAGAGAGGAAGGAGAAAATACGGACTCCAGAAGGAAGAGAACCTGAAGGATACCTGAGTGAGTGAGTGCGAACTGGGGAGATTGGAAAACGGGCCAGCCCGAGACGGGCA
>PJEM01016843.1:0-24249 GCA_004023845.1 Helogale parvula | reverse complement strand
AACAACATGGATGCAGCTAGAGTGTATTATGCTAAGCAAAATAAGTCAGAGAAAGACAAATACCATATGATTTCACTCATATATGGAATTTAAGAAAAAAAAAACAAATGAACATAGGCGAAGGGAAAATAAAGAGACAAGGAGGCAAACCATAAGGGACTCTTAACTATAGAGAACAAACTGAGGGTTGATGGAGGGATGGTGGACAGGGGATGGGAGATGGGTGATGGGTATTAAGGAGGGCACTTGCTGTGATGAGCACTGGGTGTTGTATGTAAGTGATGAATCAGTGAATTCTATTTCTGAAACCAATGTTGCACTGTATGTTGACTAAATAAAATTTAAATAATAAAAAAGAAATAGCTTTAAAAATCTAAAGAGTTGATATATGAAAATAAAATTTTAAAAAATAAAATTAGTGGTGGTAATAATTTCAGCATTAAATATGCTTTTCAGCAATTCCAAAGCCTTTGTTCCAATAGCCATGCTTTTCAATATATTGGCAAAATATGCTAAAGATTTATTTGACCTATGAAATCTGTGGATAGACTAATATCATAATATTTGCATGAGTACAACAAGAGTTATGCAAACAAACTCCAACTTAGCCTCAAAGTATATGTATTGGATTAATGATTATAATAAATGTTTTAAAGATTAAATAAACATTCTGTTAAATCATTTAATTAACCATAATATAAAATTAAAAAACTGACTTTTAAAATATCTTGCCAATTTTAGTTATACATTTATAATATTATATTCATCTGCTTGCTACCTATTTACTTAAAAAATTACAACTTTTTTCGTGAACGTAAAACTCTATATTTAAATCCAATATGTATATAGAAAACAGAATCACTTGTTGGTTTTCTCAAGTTGGCTTTCTTCTCTTTTGAGGTTTCTTGGTAATTATCATGGCTTCAGGAATTTTGTTCAGTGTCAGAAAATCCTTTATAATAATGACCCACCTCACCTAAATTTCTGTCTCTCCGTTTCTTTCCCTAGTTCTTCAGAGAACTTCAATTAACTCATCTCCGCTTTCTTGATCCAAACCTCACAAATCATAGTTAATTAGGTAGTCGTTGGACGGTCACCATTGTATCTGGGGCCACTCCTGATTCAGTTAGCCATCAGCATGAAGTCTTGTGATATAAAATATACCGGGTGCCCTTCAGAAAGCTTTGATAAGGGCAGTTTTCTCAGAGGGGCTTTGGGCAATAAACATTTAAACCACACATAGTGTATTTCTTTGCAATGCAATGCTGTGCAGTGGAACAGATTGGGTTGATTATAGCAGCCCTGCATTTGATTCTGAGCTTTGTGACTTTGAGCAAGTTACCGAAACTCTGAGTCTTTATTTGCTTATCTATAATAAACTCTCTGACTTTAGGCAAGTTACTTAACTTTTCGATACCAGAGTTTCTTCATGAGTAAAGAAAGACAGTATCACTATCTACTACATATTTCATGAACTAATTGATTTATATATGGTGCTTAGCATAGGCTCTGGCATATAGGAAACCTTTAGGCAAATACAGTTACACATTCATGTGAGGAAAGAACATTTCTTATTCAGTTCTCTGGGTTCTGATAACTTCCCCTAGAGGGGTCTGAAGTGTGCATCATTGCTTATGGTTAGATAGAAAAGAGCTAACACTGGGGTTCATCCTTTGAAAGTACAAGGGCACTTCACATGTGAGCCTCATCTGCCAACAGCCTCTTTGAAAGTGTTAAGTGGATGGTGTTTTTCTATTTGCTTCACTCCTATTTCTTGAAAGTGGGGTACATTTTCTGGGTCCCCTTAAAAACACAAAATATTTCTTTGAATATAAATGAGTAGTTTGATGTATTTTAATACAGCAAAAATTCCTTTGAGTTATGTAGATTTTTTTGTCTCCAATTCATATGTGTGTGTGTATCACAGATTTACATTTTACTACCTACCTATTGTCTGTCTGCCATCTATCTATCCATCTATCTACCTATCTATCTTATAATTTATACAGTGTTTGTATATGTGTTTTTTCCTAGACTAGTCTAGTATATTTAGACAGCTATAATTTTTTTCAAAGAATTTCCATAAGATTGGTTGCTGTTATGGTTTCAGAAGCTGGATGAATATAATTAAAACACTCCTACTTCCCAAATGAAAACCACACCTTTGTATTTGGTTGACATAGAACAAAAATGGTGACCCGTCAGTATCTGTTATGGTCCCTTCAAAGAAAGAACACAGATTCTGAATGCATCCTCGTTTTGAGGAGCGTTTAACAAGTCCTGCAAGGAATCATGCGGGCACGGAGACCTCATCTAGATGTGTTGGGGAAAGTTGAATTTGAAAGCAAAGCAAATCTTTACTCATTAATTTTATTGCTTTTGAGATGTTTTATCTTAATATTTGCTTTTCAATTGACAAGATCTGCTAGTTCTGTCTGTAGGACAGAGAGGCAGGTTCATGCAGTGGAAGGAGAAATTCACTAAGATATTATATCCTACTCTCATGAGAGAAGCTGAAAGTGGCTGAGCCTGTTGGCAGTATATGCTTCCAAACGGAACTGCTTCATTTTCAATGTGACATCTGCTTCATCCTAATTTTTTTTCTGCCCCCAAAGTGGTAAACATTTAAACTATCTAAGGAGAATTTATTACATAAGCACATACACACTTTTCTCATGTGAATTAGGCTCCCTGGTGTATACTCCCTTGAGAGTAAAAGAGGTAGTTATTTGGTCTTTAAGGAAGTAAATAAAAACATAATTTTCTTGTATACGTGTCTCTGGAATATAGGACTCAAGTCATAGTTCATATAACTCGATACATATATCTATCCATTTAACAGTGTCTGCAGAAAAAAACAATTAGGAGAACTTACCAGCCAATATTATGAAATGGTCTAAAATTACCTCAGCAGCAGCAAATCAAAGAAGAAATACCATTCCTTTTCTCCCCAAATTACACAACACTCAAGTGGCCTTTTCTACCTTTATCTCTCTAAAGCTCCCTTTGAAAATAACAGAGATATATAATAATTCTTTAAGAAATGTGATCTTTCTCTGGCCACACCAGCATACAGAAAGATAGAGGTTCACAAAACCATTAGTTTCTTGATATTCCCTATCTCCTATTATTAAAATCAGTTTTCTTCAAATTCTTTCACATAGTTGAAATTTCCCAAGAAATATATAATGAATACGCCATAAGTCAACCCTCTAGGCTACCTTTGTGAGCCTTCTTCTGCTTCAGCTAATTTTGATAGTGTGATGGTTGATTTTATGTGGCCAACTGACTGGCCACAGGGTGCTCAAATTAGACATTATTTCCGGGGGTAACGTCAATGGCCCTCCCTGCCTTCCCAGTGCTCAGTGCCTGGGGGACGGGGTGGGGATTGGGTGGTGGTATCATCTAATCCATTTAGACCACTGAGGGACTAAATAGAACAAAAGGCTGAAAAGGAAGGAATCTGCCTCATGCCTCATTTTATTTTCTGCCTCCCTGTTTGAGCTAGGACATCTCATCTTCCCCCCCCTCCCCTTGGACAGGGATTATACCATTGCTTCTCCCAGTTGACAGGGCTTCAGATTTGGACTGAATTATACCACCGGCTTTCCTGGGTCTCCAGCTTACAGACAGCAGAACATGGGACCTGTCAGCTTCCACACTTGTGTGAGCCAATTCCTCATAATAAAATCAATCAGTGTGTGTGTGTGTGTGTGTGTGTGTGTGTGTGTGTGTGTGTGTGTTCTAGTGGTCCTATTTCTCTGGAGAACCCCAATACAAATAGCTCCTTTGTTATTCTCCAGAAAAGCAGTTTGAACTATAAAGCCAAAGCACACAGAATGCTCTGTCACCCAGGGCATGTACCAAGGCTGCTGGTCCTCTCAGTCCTTGCCTCCTGAACCTACTACGCTGGTGCTGCTCAGTCGCACGACTACCTTGAATCCACTGCAGCAGCCACTGAAGGTGCCCCACTGGGCCAGTGCCAGCCGACTTCTACACCGCAGCAGCCACTGAGAGATAAAGGTCCTTCTCTGTGCCTCTGGCATCATTTCTCATCCTTGCCCTTAAGATGGCATTATCACTCCTCGTCTTCATAACTGCTGACAGCAACATTTCGGATGCCCCATGCTCTCAATACGTTGTGAAGGCTTTGAGAAAGAGACATTTTCAGTTTTCACCTGCTTTTTTTTGTTTTTTTTTTTGTTTTTTTTTTTACTATAGGACTTTTACCCGAGGGTCAAGATACAAATTTGTAAGGGCTAGTTGGAGAACAACTTGAATGACAGGCATCATGCTGTATTCAAATTTGCCCTCTAGCAGAAATGTGCTGCTTTTGAACCAGACACTAGTGCACTTTTACTTTTTCTTCTCGTAGGGTATAAGGTTTCTTGGTTTTCATATAAAAAAGGTTGCTGGTTGGCCAACCTACAGGAATGCCAGACATATCCAAGTATTCTTCATTGCTAGGCTAAACAAAGAAAAAATTCAAGTAGGGATCTTTGATAAATGGCACTCAAATAATTGCTACTGTTTAACACATGTCATATTAGACCATTTTGGGACAAAGCCTGGAAGGATCAACTTTTTTTAGAGGAATGAAAAAAATAAATATATAAACAACAAACTCAAAGTGTTCCCTACTTAGATTAGTAGCTAAGGTTCTGTTTGTCATTATCTAATACTAGAAAATAAAAAGGAGGGAAATAAGTTATTTCCCTGAGAAATACTGTTTTTTTTTTAATTTTCTCCCTTTTGACAAGCAAGAACTGACAGTCCCACTAATGTCGAAATTCCAATAGGATGTTTTATCTCAAATATAGATCATCAATTGATGATAAAATTGTACTTGTCAGTATAATCCAGGCAAAAAGCACCCACATCTATTTAATAATGACATTACGAAAGCATATAAAAATCAGAATTTTTTCCTTCTGCCTGGGTCTTAGGAGGAAAACACCCAGTGGGAAACAATCCTCCCACAAGTGACGTGACAGCCTTAGGGAACGGAGCGAGAAGACACTGGGTCTGTGGTTAGCAGAAAAGGACTTGGCCTGGGACGGGACAGTGCTGCCAAATTAGAGACCCGGAAACAGACAAGGACCGCTACCTTTGGTCATTTAGCCTCGTGCATAAATAACCACCCAGTTTCTGCTCTAGAATCCTCCACTTTTAGGCAAGAGCTAGCCACCAAAACTGAGTAGTATTCTAGGAGGAAGCATTAGCACAATGCTAGATAAAGGTTACATACCTCTTTATAGCAAAAATATCTACAAATCAAAAGTGTCTGTTTCCCATGACATACGTGGGAGAATGAGCAGAAAGGATAGTAGGGGTGGCATTCCTTCTGTCTTTGTCCATAATAATAATAATAATAATAATAATAATAACAGACCTCATTTTTTTTTGTGTTTGCTATTGTTTGTTTAAGACATCAGATAAGGTTTGAATTAGCAGAAATAGAATGTCTTTCCATAAAATTTCAAGGTAGTCCAGAACACATTCTGCAAAACCACCTCTTTCCAAGTCTTCCCAAAATCTTAAGGATTCCTTCAAACATTCCATAGCTAGTAACCATGTTTCTAAAGAAATATTCAATGTAATAGTTTCTTAATGTCTCTCTCCTTTAAGAACATTTGTCTACAAATACAAAAGGTATTGATTTAAATTTCCCAAGGGAGCTTCTTTAGATATATATTTTTTCTTTTTTCAAAAACTTTTTAACATTTTTTAAATAGTTTATTGTCAAATTCGTTTCCATACAACACCCAGTGCTCTTCCCCATAAGTGCCCTCCTCCATCACTATCACCTCTTTTCCCCCCTCTCCCTTCCCCTTCAACCCTCAGTTCATTTTCATCATTCAATAGTCTCTCAAGTTTTGGGTCCCTCTGTCTCCCCAACTCTCTTTCCCTCTTCCCCTCCCTCTGGTCCTCCATTAGGTTTCTCCTGTTAAACCTATGAGTGCAAACATATGGCATCTGTCCTTCCCTGCCTGACTTATTTCGCTTAGCATGACACCCTCGAGGTCCATCCACTTTCCTACAAATGGCCAGATTTCATTCTTTCTCATTGCCATGTAGTACTCCATTGTGTATATATACCACATCTTCTTGATCCACTCATCGGGTGATGGACATTTAGGCTCTTTCCATGTTTTGGCAATTGTTGACATTGCTGCTATGAACATTGGGGTACATGTGCTCCTATGCATCAGCTCTTCTGTATCCCTTGGGTAAATCCCTAACAGTGCTATGGCTGAGTCATAAGGGAGTTCTATGAATAGTTTTTTGAGGAACCTCCACACTGTTTTCCAGAGCGGCTGCACCAGTTTACATTCCCACCAACAGTGTAGGAGGGTGCCTGTCTCTCCACATCCTCGCCAGCATCTATAGTCTCTTGATTTGTTCATTTTAGCCACTCTGACCGACGTGAGATGGTATCTCAGTGCGGTTTTGATTTGTGTTTCCCTGATGATGAGTGATGTTGAGCATCATTTCATGTGCCTGTAGGCCATCTGGATGTCCTCTTTGGAAAAGTGTCTGTTCATGTCTTCTGCCCATTTCTTCACTGGGTTATTTGTTTTGTGGGTGTGAAGTTTGGTGAGTTCCTTGTATATTTTAGATATTAGCCCTTTATCTGATATGTCACTTGCAACTACCTTTTCCC
This sequence comes from Helogale parvula, assembly GCA_004023845.1. NCBI lineage: Eukaryota > Metazoa > Chordata > Mammalia > Carnivora > Herpestidae > Helogale > Helogale parvula. Next base: position 17,585 of record PJEM01016843.1, on the reverse strand, counting down.
ATTCTGTCGGTTGCCTATTAGTTTTCTTGATTGTTTCCTTTGCAGTGCAGAAGCTTTTTATCTTGATGAAGTCCCAAGAGTTCAGTTTTGCTTTCATTTCTCTTGCCTTTGGGGATGTGTCAAGTAGGAAATGGCTGCGGTTGAGGTCTAGGAGGTTTTTTCCTACTTTCTCCTTGAGGGTTTTGATGGTTTCCTATCTCACATTCAAGTTCTTCAGCCATTTTGAGTTAATTTTTGTGTATGGTGTAAGAAAGTGGTCTAGTTTCATTCTTCTGCATGTTGCTGTCCAGTTCTCCCAGCACCACCTGCTAAAGAGGCAGTCTTTTTTCCATTGGATACTCTTTCCTACTTTGTCAAAAATTAATTGGCCGTACATTTGTGGGCCCAGTTCTGGGTTCTGTATTCTATTCCATTGGTCTATGTGTCTGTTTCTGTGCTAATACCATACTGTCTTGATGGTGACAGCTTTGTAGTTGAGGCTAAAGTCTGGGATTGTGATGCCTCCCGTTTTGGTTTTCTTCTTCAATATAACTTTGGCTATTCGGTGTCTTTTGTGGTTCCATACGAATTTGAGGATAGTTTGTTCTAGCTTTGAGAATGTTGGTGCAATTTTGATGGGGATTGCATTGAATGTGTAGATTGCTTTGGGTAGTAATGACATTTTCACAATGTTATTTTTAATGTTTATTTATTTTTTGAGAGACAGAGAGACAGAGCATGAGAGGGGGAGGGGCCAGGAGAGGGAGACACACAATCCAAAGCAGGCTGCAGGCTCTAAGATGTCAGCACACAGCCCGATATGGGGACTTGAACCCAGGAACCATGAGATCATGACCTGAGCTGAAGTCAGACGCTAACCAACTGACTGAGCCACCCAGGCACCCACTAAGAGAGCTTTTATAAATGACCCAAATTATCTATATCACCCAAAAGAGCTCCATTATTCTAAAGCATGTGGTGTTTTTAGTTAAATGTCTAATGTTTATTGTAATTAGCATATCAGTTAATGGTATTAATTTATGATGCAGTACAGTAGTCATTTATAAGTCATGTGTGCATATTTCATAGCATGTTGGGGCCTACTGTACAGATCATAAGTATAAAACATTTCATTTCAGAGGTTTTTAAATGAGAGGTTTGTGCTATTGTTTTAAGGTCTAAAGATTAGAGCTCTGGTCCCACATTTGCTCCCTCACACATGGCCTAGTCTTAGCAACTCACTTAACCCTCTGGAGTCTCAGATTTGTCATCTATTAAGTGAGGAGTTGCATTAGAGAGTCATTTCAAATTTGACATTTTTCTCTGGGTTGGATAATTATTACTTAAAAATTCACATTATAACTAAGTCATATAGTCATTTTCTGCTTTTTGTGCCTATTAGAGAAGCAAATTGACAACCACTGTGCTAGGAAGTATTCTGATGGTCTCCCTCTATAAAACGTTACCCCAGCCTCACAACCTTCCCAAGCATTGTAACCATTTCCCATCCTACATGATTCAGAAACAGGCTCTCAGGGAGCAGTAGACTTCTTCAACTTTATATGGCAGAGCCAGAATTTGCAAACAGAACCACTTCCCTTCTAAATACTTGCTGCTTCTACTAAAACAGTCTTCTATTAATAACATCTCTGCTGTATTTGTGTCCAAATACTAAACCTGAACGCAATCCTCAATTGCATCATTGTTACTGTGTAAAGATACTAAGGCTTTATGAGCATACACTTCACGACACAGCTCCAGAGAAAGCGCTGGAGTGAAAGCAGCATGTATGGATCAGAGCAAACATCCAGGGTGATCTGTCAATTCAACAAAATAATGTAAACAGAAAGCCAATGCTGTGCACAGTAACAGAAAACATATATTTTTATAGCTAACTGGAAATCTACATTGAGATAAAATTTTGAAATATTAATCTGTGTGTTTTCTGTCTTAAATATCTTGAGCCTGCTTTGAAGCAGTCAGAAGCATTTATGTGGCATTGAGGAGAAAGAGAGTCATTAGATGAAGAGGGAGAAATCATTGATGCTCAGTGTTTTAACGTATAAACTAAGCTTTTTAGAATCGAAAAGAAATGTCTTATAGATAACAGAACATAGGGACTATGGGAAGCATCTCTGTTGACTATCCTTACCCCGCAGAGACTTGGTATCCTTTTCTCGTTCAGCTAGTGTGCCAGGGGGGATTACAGAAAGGAGAGATCTAGAGAAAGGAATCCTTCAAATCTGTGTGTGAAGCTTAGGCTCATCCTCAGGCGGCCCATCATAAAACCAACTAAAGTCAAAACAGCTAAAGCTCTGAAAGCAGAGCAGTGGTGTAGAATACCACCCAGGTTTCACACAAGCAAGTCAAACCAAGATAGTGCTGCAAAATCTTTGTAATCTAAATTGCCTTTTGAACCACACATCACAAAAGAGGGATGCGATATACAATCTGAACCTAAATACTATCGGCTTAAATGGAAGATTTAAATGGTCAATCAGAGGCATAGAGTATAATATTCAAAATATCAATTCCAAATTACTCAGCATCCCAAGAACCAAGAAGAATATCAAGTCAAATGAGAAAAGGCTAGAGATACTAATGCTAAGGAAGGACAGATATTAGAATTATCTGTCAAGAGTTTTAAAGCAGACAATAAAAATGCTCTAGTAAGCAATTACGAATACTGTTGAAATCACCGGAAAAATAATCTCCACAAAAAAATAAATAAATAAGAGAAAATGAACGAAATGGAGATTTTAGAAGTGAAAATTATAATAACTGAAAATTTAAAAACTCATTAAATGGGCTACAGTAGCCTATCTATCCAGAATATATAAAAGATTCTCAAAACTCAAGAGGAAGGACACAAACAACCTCGTTAAAAGACAGACAGACATTAAGAAATAAAAACAAATGAGCAAAGAAAAGAGAGAGAGAGAGACCAAAAAACAGACTCTTCACTATAGAGAACAAAGGGATGGTTCCCCGAGGGGAGGTGGGTGGGAAGATGGGTGACAGAGGGAATGGGGATGAGGAGTACAAGTACATGATGAGCACTCAGGAATGCACAGAAGCGTCGAATCACTATACTATATGACTGAAACTAACATACCCTCCATGTTAACCACAGTGGAATTGAAACTTAAAAGCATAGTTAAAAAAAAAAAAACAGGCAATCAGACACTTCCCCAAACAGCACATACAGAGAGGATAAGTACATGAAAAGATGTATAAGATCAGTAACCATTAGTTAGACAACTGAAAACCATAAGTGGATATCACTTTATAGCTGTTAGAATTGTTAAGATACAAAATGTTGACTATCACAAGTGCTGCTGAGGATGAGGAACGATTAGATGTCTCATACAATACTTAAAATGTAAAATGGTACGCTATGGAAAACATTTTGGCAATCCCTTGTAAAGTTAAATACTTATCATATGACCAAGTAATCCCATTCCCGAGTTTTCAACCAGGAGAAGTAAGAACTTCTACTTGCAAAAATATGTGTACATGAATACATGAATATTTAATGACAGCTTTCTGGAAACAATCCAAATATCTTTTAGTGGGTAAATGGATAAACAGACTATGCTACATTCATTGAATACAACATAACTGAATATTAAAAAGAAACATACTAATTTTCACTCATATGTGGAACTTGAGAAACTTAACCGAAGGCCATGGGAGAAGGGAAGGGGAAAAAATGGCTTCAAACAGAGAGGGAGACAAACCATAAGGGACTCTTAAATACAGAAAACAAACTGAGGGTTGATGGGGGGCGGGGAGTGCAGGGAAGGAGGGAAATGGGTGATGGGCATTGAGGAGAAAAATAAAAAGAAACATACTACTGAGGCCTGCTAGAACTTGGATGAATTTCAAGAGAATTATGCAAAATGAAAAAAGCTAATCTCAAAATAATACATATGGAATAATCTCATTTATATAATATTCTTTAAAGAACTAAATTGTAGTAATGAAGAACAGATCAGTGGTTGTTGGACACTAGGTTTCTGTGGAGAGCATGAATACAAAGGGATAGCGTGAGGGAGTTCTGGGGTGACGGAACATTTTTATCCTAATTACGGTAGTGGCTCCTTAAATATGTGTGTATGATAAATTTATAGAAGTGTACACACAGAAAAGACTGCGTATAAAAAAACCAATGAAATCTGAATAAGGTCTGTAATTTAGGGTCTCAACTATTGTACACCGTTATTAAAGATATCATTAGGGGAATACCGGTGAAGGGTAAATGGGAACTCTGGAGTTTTCACAATTCTGTCTGAGCCTAAAATTACTTCAAAATAAAAATTTTAAAAACATCTGATTTTTATATAAATATATAGTGAACTTGTGTCAGAATTATTCAACTTATTAATGATGGAACTGGCAAAATGACAAAGCTGGTTCAAGAGGCTATGAGAGGCAGATGTTCATACAGTCAATTAAATAATGGATGCTGAAATGGAGATTACTAACTTACATACAAAACTGTTTGAAAGGCAATGAAGCTGTAACATCTGGATGTATACATATTCTTACATTTGCATCTCTACTGGGCAAAAATCAATTGCAACTTCTCATTTTTGCAAGATAACATCTAATTTTATAGGTCCTGGGCACTAATCAATATACAACAGTAAGTCAAATTTCAAAGTCCCTAAATATTGAGATGGATCCTAGGCACACTTATATATTTTGGTCTTACTTCAAAATTGAAAAGAAAATTCTTAATACCTTCAGTCTTTTTACTCTCTGGGGGAGATGTTTCAGTTAGTCTCTATTACTGTTTATGGGAGACCTTCTAGAAATTGTTGTTTGCTTCTTGTCCTTGGCTCTTTTGGAGAAAGTTGATCATCCTTGCCCTAAGAATAGCAAGTGACCATGCAAATTGCAGCCACAGTTACATCCATGTCATCTCAGAAAAGGACATTCATTAACATCTTCCCCTAAGCAGGGGTGTGTTAACTCATTCCTAAGGGGGCAGTGCTAGTATGAAAGGAAAAGCCTCAAAGTCGGTTTTGGGAGGAATACTTTTGGAAAAGCCACTTACATTAACCGATATGGAAAATACCAATCGCCATGCGTTCATAAAATCCAATAAATGATAAAAAATAGGATCTGCGATATCAGGTTTTGTAATAAAAAAAGACTCTGTCAAAGTGCCAATTGCATTAATAGAAGGAAGGTATTGAAATGCATAATGAACACCAGATTCTAAAGAGAAAATAAAAGCAACCTCAGTTTTGCAACAGTGAGTGAATTTGCTTTATTGCTATAACTTTTCCAATAAACAACATGCAGAGTTGTTGATAGAAGATTGGTGCCTACCATTTGTTATTGATCTGGGTAAAGGTACACCTATGCAAGTGAAAGTGTACTGCAAAATCTACGTGGCTGAAAGATAACTCTGGGATAACAGGAGAATTAGGCAGTACAAGAAGCCAGCAGTGGGCACGTCAGATATGGTGCCTTTCTAATTAAAGCAGAGAATGAACATTTCATTTTTTCCCTGTTAATTGTACAATGTTTGATTTCTCTAGAGAAATTTAGGTCTGGTAAACAGTTTCCCCGAATGCATTGCACGCAGGTTCTAATGTACTGACACTGAAGGAATGATCCAATTATTATGTGATTAACTGTGGACTGCTGTTGGTCTTAGACTGATTACGCTGATGGTTTATGGAGCAGAATCTGTATTTGGCTCAAATGTCTTCACCTAAACAGGCAACTTCTACCCAGGGATCAGAACTACATTGAAAAATATTGCAAGCAGAACCACATGTAATAATTATTCAGCTAATTCCCATCGTCACTCAGAGACATGCTGTTACCAAGCAGGGGTAATTACAATCGCAGCGTGTGCAGTGCTGTTGCCATGTTTAAAATTAATGACTATTTTATTGTCAACACACAAATACAGAAATATCCTGCATTTGTTGTGCAGACAAATCTTCAGTGTTTCAGCAACAGAGACAAATAGAATTTACTCCCGTGCAAATTTAATTACAATATGATACATGAGAAAATGAGTGGCATTTCATAAATTAGAAAGAGAATTAGAAATTCAAAAATGCTAATTTTTAATAAAGCCAATTAACACACACACTAGAATTATATGCAATCTTTGGCTTCATCAAAATCATTTTTCCATTATTCTTTAGTGCAGCATTAAAATTCAAGATGCGAGGGAAGAAAACATTCTGGAAATACTAATTATGACAAGGATAGAGGATGAATTCAGGTTTCCCTTCAGGGGTTATTTTTAACTAGGTGATTGATAACTAGAAAAAAATTTCTTTGTCTGCCACTTCCGAATTGACAGTCTGTGTTTTGTCAATGCTCTCTACTAGTTTATTTGTAGTATCTTAGCTTGTCTGGATCTTCTAAATCCATCCTTTGACCCTGTCTCATATGGTTCATTTAATCATGGTAGATATGGGGACCAATTAAAGAAAATAAATGGTCTAATACTAAGGCCACAGAATGAAGAATGTTTCTATTGCTACTTAACAAATGGCATTTTTGATGAATCTTTCAAAAAATTAGTCGAACTTTATCCATTGTGTAGCGTAGAAAATAAACAGTTACCCTTTTCTAAATCTGAGATGGAATCTCTTGCTACCTACCCTATTTAGGGTACTGAGAGATTTGTTTATTTTTGCTTTTGAAGGTGAGAAATAAACAAAATCATCTAATTTACCAAATGTATAGAATGTATAATAGGACTTACTTTGACCTGAAAGGAACACCACATAAAGAGAATTTATTATTTTACAAATAGGAGGGAAAATGAGGTATCCTGCTGTGTTGAAACAAATTAAATCTTCTGTTATATTTTGTTGTTGTTTTTACAAATTTTAATCATATTTTCCACCCTCTGCAACGCTGGAAACACTGGAAATAATTATATCCAATGTTTGATATTTATCAGTACCAGGAATGTTTTCTATTTTAAAATATACATACATGTATGTATATAAATTATTGTTTCATATGAGTCACCACTGTGTGCTATATATATTTTTCTGCAAATTGCCTTTTCTTTAGACCAACCTTACCTTTGCGAGATTTATCCATAGATTGAAACATGTAACTCTGATTAATTCATTTTCACTGCTGAATAGTATTTAACTACATATGTATAACTCAACCTATGTATTTTTCTGTTGATGAATGGTTAGTCATTTCCACTGACTTTTTATTACAAAAAATGCTACTACAATAATTGTGGCATAAGAATTCCTCTGTGTGTGTGTGTGTGTGTGTGTGTGTGTGTGTGTGTGTGTGTGTGTTTAAGGCAGTAATCTTGAAACAGGAGTATATTTATCCCTGGTGGCATCCAAAAACTTCCCAATGATCTGTCCGTATGAAGTTCCATAGCACAAGCTTCCCTAGGAACTCATTCATAGTCATCCTCATATTTTACAAAAGAATTGACATTTTTATAACAGCAATTCTTCTGATCCATGAATCTGATGTATCTCTCCAATTATTTCAGTCGTGTTTAATATGCTTCAATAGAAGTCTGTAAAATTCTTCACAGACTTTTGCCATATTTTTGGCACATTTGGCCTCTTTTCTTAAATTATAGTTTTAACTCTTTGTGCTAATATATAGGAGTGTTATCGATTTCTGAATGTTGCAAGACTAATAAATGCTAATCGTTTTTCTACATGTCCTCTGGAGTTTTCCACGTAGGACACACTGGTTTTCTTTCAAATCTTCAAAAGTTTTCTTTTTCTTGTCTTACTTCCATTGTTAGAATCTCCATTAAAATGTTCACATAGTGAAATATAGGCATATATCCACTTGGTTTTTTTGTTTCCTTGTTATGCTTTTGAATATGTATTTATTGGTTCTATTTCTTCAATGATTAGGTTATTTAGTTTTTCTACTTACTTCCCGAGTTTTCTTTAGTAAGTTATAGTTTGCTAGAGAAAATTCCATTTTGGGGAGTGAAGGCAACCAGGAGTCATGGAAGTTATAGAATGAATAAGTCACAGGAATGAAAAGTACAGCACAGAGAATATAGTCAATGGTATTGCAGTAGCATTGTATAGTGACAGACGGTAGCTACGCTTGCGGTGAGCCTACACACAGACTTGGTGAATCACTATGTCGTATGCCTGAGAGTGACATAACGTTAACTGTACTTCAATTAAAAAAAATAATACTCCTCTTCCCCCGAACTTTTATAACTGGTATATAATTTCTTGTGATATAGGAGGTTGCCATAATAAGACGCCTTCTGTCTCAGCCTCACCTGAAAGCTCAAGACAAATAAAATAGCTTCTAAGTACTTCACCTCTTAGATAAGTTACCCTTACAAGACTGCCCGCATTTTTTCATCACCCCCTTTATGATATAAAGAGTAATGGTTAAGAATGCTTGAAGGGAGCATGCCAATGTGTGTTTCATGTCCTCCTCCTTCTGTGTGAGACAGAATCAATTTCTTTTACCCCCACCCCTTAGGAAGTTGAGTGAAGAGGACTTAAGGAGAACGATGCCAAGAAGTTTATATGTGCTTCCTGGAGCCAAGAATGTGTACGGAATGGTGTTTAATTTTCATAGGGACAAACTAAACACAAGAGGTGGTCTGGAGCTGACATAAGGCTGCCTTTGAACTAAAGAGTCTTCCTCCAAGAGAAGGGCAAAGGTGCATGTGTTCTGAGAAGGCAGTAAGCCAAGGGTCATCTTAAAAGGAATTCAGTCCAAGAGGATCATCTGGAGGAACAATGTGACCAACTAGAAACTCAGGTGTGGAGAGGGAGTTATGATTGGCCAGACAGCAGGGATATTCTCTATGAGGTGATCCCCCGGGGGGATGTCTGAAAAACACACAAAGTGTTCATGAAATAAATACGTAATAAGACTGAATTTGCCATTTGTCCATTTCTCTTAGTCCCCTTTACCCTTCATATCTCCTCTGAAGGAGTAAAACTCTGTAACTAGTCAGTTGGGAAAGGTAGAGAGAAAGGAGAGGGAGGAGGCAACCATCCTCCCATCATCACCACTTACTAAAGACTGAACTAGGCCCTCGTCGGAAGAGAATCTTTTAAGAAGTTCAGAGCATTGACATTAAACTGTATTGGACTCTTATTACTAAAAGTAAAGGCTATTTTATTTTCTAAGAGACCAGAAAAGTTATGGAACTTGCTAGAGATTTCTTCTAATGGCAAGACAATATTTTTCATTATATCTTTGCAAGGTAAGTGTAAGAAAAGTCGTTTGTTTCTGCTTACATCCAGAGGTCTAAACTGCTATATTCTCCAGTATTGTTTTTCAAATATCTGCTCTGTCTGTATTTATGTCCCACTTTGTCATTCACTTCATTATTTATTTTTCCCTTCTGATCAATATATTGTCCATTTGTGTCAAAAATATATTTTTGGCTTTGCTGATCCTCTTTATTATATCTTTGTTTCTTACTCCATTACCCGAGATGTTTTATATTGCCACTTGTTGATTTATCCCTGTCTTTATTCTAACTTAAGTAAACTGAACTTTAAGTTCACTCACTTTCAGTATTTCTTTTCTTCTTCCTTATAATAAGCTTATCATATTATCCACTTCTGTCTCATGCTCATTCACAGTCACACCAACAACTATTCTCTAGTTTGCATGACAATTCCAGGTGTGTCCGGGTGGCTCAGTCAGTTAAGCGCCAGGTCATAGATCTCAGGGTCATGGGATAAATCCCCACATGGGGCTCTATGCTCTCAGGATGGAGCCTGCTTCAGATTCTCTCTCCCCTTCTACCTCTCCCCTGCTTCACAGCTTCCTTATGTGCCACCTGCAACCCTCACACTCCTTCTCAAAATAAATAAATAAGCTGAGAAAATCTACTTTGCATATCTAGCTATTTAGAAGTTCCATTTTTTAATCTAAATTGTTTTTATCCTCTTTAGTTTTTTTTTTAAATTGATTTCTAACCTAATTACATTGTGGTTAAAGAAGGTTGTTCTATGATACCAATCCTTTAAAATTGGCTGAGACTTGTTTTTATGCCCTGTTTTTATACAGTTGGTTTGCAGAAATATTCCCCATATTCTTGAGAAAAGTATGTTCTCTAATTGTTGGGCAAAGGGTTCTATTTTCATTTATTAGGTCCTTCTCATTAATTATATTATTCAGCTTTTTTCCAGACTGATTTCAAATATGAGAGAACTGTAGAAGTTTGTCCTTATACTTCTGTTAATTCTGTTTTCTTTTTATTCCAGTCTTTTATTTATTTATTTATTTATTTTGGCTTACCTTAATAATAACTAACCAACTCAAAAATCATTTAGTATCATGGAATAGAAACTTTTACTATAAAATTAAAGTATCAAAAACTGGAAATATAGGGTATACTCTATGTTCTCTGAATACTATTAGCCCGGTCCAGGGAAAGCACAAAGTGAGAAAAGTAAGAACTCTCCTTGCCTTGAGGCACCCGGGTGTCTCAGCTGGTTAAGCATCCGACTTTTGCTCAGGTCATGATCTCGTGGCTTACAGGTTTGAGCCCTGCATCGGGCTCTGTGCTGACAGCTCAGAGCTTGGAGCTGCTTCAGATTCTGTGTCATCCTCTATCTCTACCTCTCCTGCACTGTGCTGCGCTCTCTCTCTCTCTCTTTCTCTCAATAATAAATAAATGTTAAAAAAAATAAAAATCAAACTCTTTTTTCCAGACATCCAAGAGGTCATGAGGAAGTCCCAGAAATCAGACTAGAGATACTCTTTCCCAGATCTTGATCTAAGTGTAAGAGTTCAGAGAGAATTCAGAGTGCTCAAAAATAGACTCTCATGACCCTCAGCTTCCCACTTACCACGTGTCTCAGACATCCTTTCATTTTTATTTCCTAGAACACATAGCGTAGACGCCATGACCTCTCTTGAGACTACTCAGTATAATCTCATTGGGTACATGAGTGTGTAACTGCTGGGCCATGTGGGAATGCTGTGTTTAACATTCTGGGAAACTGAAGATCGACTTCAATATTCTATTGTAGTATGGTATCTTACTAGTTTTCTCGCTTGGAATGTTCTCAGTCTACATTTTATTCTGGAGGTATTAGTAATCAGATGATGTATGTAGTAGTCAAGGTACAAAGAATATTTGTAAGAAGTATTTTATCTTCTATTTTAGCTTATATTTATTATTATTGGAAATGAGTAGTGTTAATATTAGAAAAAAATAGAAATTTGGGAACTGAGAATATGAAACAGAGGGATTATGCACCAATAAATATGGGCCAAAATAAGAAAACAAAGTAAAAACAAATGAATCACTAGGACCTTAAAATACAGATAATCAAAATAAAAAGGCAAAAAAAAACCCCACACCACCTGAAAAAATCCTCATATATTGAACAATGGATTAATTTTCTTAATATAAACATTTTGCAACTCACCGAAAAATGAAACACATCCCATAACAATTAAGATGAGAGAGTTGGCAAGTGCTTCATTTTAAGTTATACAAGTAGGTAAAAAACATTTTACAACATTTAAATTTACTTCAAATTATTAAAATGCAAATTAAAGCAGCAACCAAATGAAGTTTTTAGCTAAGAACTGGAAAAATTTGATCCTATCCAGTTGGGATTAGGAAAGAAAGCCAGCTATTATTGCTCACTGGTAATGTCTGTTGCGCAGAGTACAGTTCCAAATTAAAAAATTATATACCCTGTCTGTCTGTGTATATTTGTAAACACATACACACCTGTCTTGGAATACATCTACACACTGATTTTTCTTAACACTAGGAATACAAATTCTTTATAATCAGAACAGTAACATGAGCTCCTCTGTAAGCTATTCATAGAAACTACTGTAATAAAATTTAATTATAATATTTCAACATAGTCAGGAACTTGTCAATCCAATCCAATAATTTAGGAAGGGTGTGAGAATGCTAATGGAGCCTAACTGGCAGCCTGCTGGGTTTCAGCTCACTTTAGTGAGTACTAAAGCACTGATACCTATTTTGGTTGTATTGCGTTTTTGTTTTTTATTTTTATTTTTTAATGTAATTTATTGTCAAGTTAGCTAATACACAGTGTATACAATGTGCTCTTGGCTTCAGGAATAGATTCCCATGATTCATCGCTTACATACAACACCCAGTGCTCATCTCAACAAGGGCCTCCTCAATGTCCATCACCCACCCCCCTCCCAACCTCCCCCGCTCAGTTTGTTCTCTGTATTTAAGAGTCTCTTACTGTGTTGCATCTTTGGAGGAGCCTTGTGAGTGCCTCTTTCCCCCACTCAGTGATTTCAGCTAGCAGACCAATGGAGTGACAAGCTTTTGATTATTAAGAACATCTAAGTTTCTCTTTTCTTCCTGGCCTGGCTACTCTCTGAGCTGCAATTACAGTTGTGTACAGAGGTTACAGTTTTCATAGCTCTTCTAATGCAATATCTCATTTAATCCTCTCCACAACTTTGGGAGGTAGGTCTCACATTCTATTAATAATTAGGAAATGAAATTTAATTAATTTTAGAAAGCACAATTGGTTCCTCAGGGCTAATTTGTCCAATGTCGCAGTTAGTAAAAGGCAGCACTAAAATTCAAATTAGTTTCTCATATACGACATACATGTGTGTGTGTATATATACACTACAGTGTATCCATATAAATACGACATATAGGATATACTATGTCACATACTATGCTATATATGCCATCTATCTATATACTACACTATGCATACCTTCCTCCATACCTTTCATCTTGTTCAGCTTTTTGAGGCAATGAGAACAGGAATATCTCCATTTTATGGAAGAGAGGTGTGTTTTGTTTTTTGGACCTAAACGATTTACAAACGAGCAATTACAAGAGTGGGCAGAGATTGCACTACTCCTAACAACACCTAGAAGTCAGGATCCCTAACTTTTTACTCTGCTTTGTCCTCGGGCTGCCTCTGGGGATAAACTTACAGCTCCTGGAGATACTACTCAAGTTTTTGAGGTTCTTTGGGACAGGGTCCCATTCCTGCCAAATAGCCTAATAAAACACGTGCTGCCAGCACAATCCTCAGTGCTCAGGCAAAGCCAATACCCTACTTATTTCTTTTTTTAAAAAACTATAATGATAAATATGTGTAGCAGTCGACTTGGACTTCATGCCTAAACAGGTAGGGATTAAAAAAATAATTTCAGCAAAAGTGAGAAAGCAGTTTCCTTGCTCACTTCATAAGAGTTTAATCTGAAATGATCTCTAAAAAATCCAAGAAATTCCTTAAAACAAAGATTTTGAGAATCATCTGCAACTGCTCTGGGTGCTGCAAAGACTGGAAGTTGCAAAGGTAGGATCTGCATAAAAAATCTTGACTCTCCTGAGAAACTTGTTTTCCACCCTTTCTAGCACAAGAATACTTGGGCAATCAGAGCCTATTGACAAAACTCCTTTAAATGAAAGTCCTGTGGCACCTGGGTAGCTCAGTCGGTTAAGCATCTGATTTTGGCTCAGGTCAGGATCTCACAGTCCGGGAGTTCAAGCCCCATGTCAGGCTCTGTGCTGACAGCTCAGAGCCTGGAGCCTGCTTCCAATTCTGTGTCTCCCTCTCTCTGCCCCTCCCCAACTCATGCTGTGTCTCTCTCTCTCAAAAATAAATAAAAATTTTAAAAAATTTTAATTAAAAAATAAATGAAAGTTCTAAGGGATTTACTTATGTAGACTCTCTTTGGAAAATATGAATACTCTTAAGAAGCATGGTTCATACTACAGTATTTTGTATCAAAAATACTTTAATTATTACCTAAATTCTAAAATAGACATTCATTGATGATTGTCTCCATAAATAATATAAAAAAGACACCTATATAGAAATTACAACACTATTGACCAGAATTCTTCCTGCATACAGACACATTCTCATTGGTGGGAATTTAGATTGTTGTTATTTAAAGCTTCTAGAGGCACCTGGGTGGCTCGGTCAGTTAAGCCTCTGACTTGAGATTTCAGCTCAGGTCATGATTTTGCAGTTTGTGAGTGGAGCCTCACATCTGCTGTCAGTGCAGAGCCTGCTTGGGATTTCTCTCTCCTCTTCCTCTCTCTACCCCTCCCCTGCTCACGCTCTCTCTCAAAATAAATAAACATTTTAAAAAATTAAAAAAAATAAAGCCTCTAAAGATAAAAGAGGCATGGTTGCATTTCTCAAAGTGACAGTGTATATTTATTCACTCATTCAAAAATATTTCTTGAAACCTACTATACGTCAGGCATCATGTTTACACATCAGGATATAGCAATGAATGAAACAGACAGAATTATCTGCTCTCCCATTCTAGTCATAGAGGTAGAAAATAAGTCAAAGTAAGTAGAGTAAGTTGCATGATAGAAGACAGTGGGTGGCACTGAAAAACCTTGGGAGAAAAATGGAATGGGGGATGGCAGGGATGGGAGTGGCAACTTTAAACAGGATTATGAGGGGCACCTGGGTGGCTCAGTAGGTTAAGCGTCCAACTTTGGCTCAGGTCATGATCTCAAGGTTTCTGAGTTCAAGCCCCACGCCACGCTCTGTGCTGGCAGCTGCTGACTCTGTCTCTCTCTCTCTCTCTCAAAAAGAAATAAAACATTAAAAAAATAAAAAGCAGGATTATGAATGAAAGCCTCAATGATACGAGATTTTAAAAAGCCATGCAGACACATGTGGAAGGAACATGCCACAGAGAGGAAACAGCTGGTACAAAAGCCCAGGAGTCGCGTGCACATATGTTTGACAACAAACAACGTCATGGCTATGGTACAGGATGTGACGGGGAAGTATGAAGAGACGGGATCTGAGAGGTTATCATAAGCCAGATGATGATGGGTATTATAGACCCCCAATTTTAAGGATGTTGGAATTTATTCTGAATTTATTCTGACTTGGGTAGCCACTGGAGACCTTATGCTGCCAAGTGATACTATTTGATTCACATTTTAACTAGATCTGTCTGACTGCTGGGTTGAGAACAGGAAGCAAGGTGCATCACTTTACGTTTGTCTCATGGAAATTCTCTCACTTTTTCTTCTTGGCATTTATCTGTTTGAAATCCCCTACTGTATAACGTCTCCTTGAAGAAAAGCTCGATCAAGTAGCTTTGTATTTCACATTGTATTGCTTCCTCCAGCTTCAGTATAAAGTGTTAAAGGGGATTGCGCTCAGCAACCAGAAGCTTCCACTATTAACACTTTACATCCTAGTGTATAACAAACGTGTGAACATTTATGCTATGATTTTAGCTGATAAATGAGGATATTCAATCATATAGACATGAACATATCCACTTTAATCTCAAATACATGAACATAATGTATGAAGAAAAAAGATAAAATAGTAATATCCCAAATGTCCAAAAATATATTTTCTTTTTTCCTCTCCAGCTTTCAGTGTATTTAAATTCATGTGAGGAAACAAAAGTTATTAGAAGGTGCAAGAAGTCATTCTCTACATATATACTATTATATGTTGAGTTCTCTGAAAGCAAACACTGAGAAGTTTGGGGTACATGATGCTTATCAGGGGTCAATACCTGTGAAAGGAAAGTGGGGGATGGAGAAGCAAGACTCAGAAGAGGGGTAAGTCACACCACAATGAAGGTCTGAAAACCTCAGCCACGCTGGTGAGAAATTCTGAACAAAAATCGCCTGTAAGACTTGTCCTTCTGCTTATCCACCACAATGGCCTGGCCTTTCTGTCCTTACCGCAGTCAGTCACTGCTTGAAGGTGTGATCTCAGCTGAAACCGTTTTCTGGTGTAAGGCATACCCTGAGCAGCTAGCAGCTAGAGTTGTCCTATGACTGAACTTCCTTCCTCTGCTGACTGAGTCCTCTCTTCAAGGGCAGCACATTTCTGTGTTTCCCATGCACAGATGTCTTGTGACAAACACATGTCAGGTGACAGCACTGTTTCCCTAGCCTCTCATTTCACAGCCATTCTCTGAGTAGAGAAAAATAATTAAAATTGAGTAAAAATGATTCCTGCAACAAAAGCAAATAGAAGAAAAAGACTCTAATTTCCTTGGTGTCTCTAGGTGGAGGGGGGTGGGGGAGAAGGGATCATTTTACATATTGTAATGACTCATGCAGGAAACAAAAGTGGTATGAGGAACTAAGGTACTGGGACCAGGAAGTTATTAGAAGCAGAAGAAGTAAGTGGTCTGACACCTGCTTTCTTCATTTCTTTATGGTCCATTATGGCTTCAGACCCTATCTTGTAACAGATCTGGCCAAAGACAAAGACAAGCACTGCAAACCTAAACCACATTTTCAGTGCTTAGCTTTGCTAGGTCTCTCTTTACCATTTGACACATTTCATTACACATTTTTTTCCTTAGTTACATGCCAAACTTGCCTAGTTTGCTGTTCTCTCTTTGTGAACTCCTTCTCAGTTTTTTGTTCATTCCTCATTCTCCTCCTAAGACCAAAATTCACTCAGAGCTATCTCCTGTATCCCTTCACTTCTCTCTCTGTATTAAACCCCACATATCATTATTTTGCATTGAGTTGCATGGCACCTCCTTAAGATGACTCCATTCAGTCTCGCTCTTGAGTTCCAAACTTGTATATGAAAGTTGTCTTTGAAAATTTCACATGCTTAACATGTGCAAAACTGAACATTTACTCCTTTACCCCCACTTCAATACACAATAGCTCTTCTCAAATCTTTCCCAATATTCTTATAACCAGAGCACCCAATTTTTTTAATATAACACTATTTATTTTTTAACATATGCAATTATCTTCCATCATTTACAATACAGTAGTTACAATGACACTCCAAACAGAAAAGCAAAGTAAAAAATCAAAACCCCCACTTCTATTTCATGTAATTAGACTTATACAGAAATTAACAGGTTAAGTACCAACTAGTTAATCACCTAATTTCACAGCTATCTGAAGTGGCACTGGTTCTTTAGCAGCTTATCTATGATACATTCAAGATACATGATACAATTTATTACTTGCCTTTAAGCTAAAACACAGCCTGCTTAATACCTTTACTTAAATTCCACCTCTATACTACAGTATACTTGAGGTCCATGCAGAAAAGTAGCTACTTTTTATATATGAAATGGATGATTAAGTCTTTGGTGCTGTAAAAGCAACTTCATTTAAACATAACCACCCCCACCACCATAAAAAGAAAAGGAAGAAAAAAAAAAAGTAAAGAAAATAATAAGGGAAAAACCCAAGACACACTCCCTAGGGGGAAAAAAACCCAGCATGTAATTCCTGTCCTTGACAGAATGTATTAAATAAGCAAACACCACCAACAAGCAAAACAAGTACTACAATGTAAAAATATTAAAAAAAAGAAAACCCTCTCACATGCATAAATGAAAGATTGCACACATAGAACTCATATCTTTTCAAGCTTCAGTAGTAAATATTCTGCTACTATGTATTAAATACTGCATGGTTTGCCCAAGCTAAGATGAAACCACATCATGAATCAATAAGCATTTTGCATTTTCTTTCATTATCTACTTAAAGTCATGCCTACTGCACCTCTAAACATTTCATTAAATCCAATTATACAGCAAACACTCCCAAAATAAACTTAGATTGTATTGCAGTTTCACTTAACAGTATATAAAATGCTGTGTTGTGACAGGTATCAATT